>JACRUU010000012.1:2965049-3055049 GCA_030449085.1 Kryptopterus vitreolus
GGGGGTGGTGGGTTGGGGTGGTGTGTGTGGGGGATGGTGTGTGGGGGGGGGGGGGGGTGTGTGTGTGTGTGTGATGTGTGGGTGTGTGTGTTGTGGTGTGTGGTGGTGTGGGTGTGTGGTGTGTGGGTGGGGGTTGTGTGTGGGGGGGGGGGTGGGTGTGTGTGGGTGTGGGGGTTTGGGGTGTGGGTGGTGGGGGGGGTGTGGGTGTGTGTGGGGGGGGGGGTGTGGGGGGGTGTGTGTGGTGTGTGGGGTGTGTGTGTGTGGGGTGTGGGGTTCGTGTGGGGGTGGTTGGTGTGGAGGTGGGGTGTGTGTGTGTGTGTGTGTGTGGTGTGGGGGGGGTGTTCGTGTGTGGTGTGTGTGTGTTTGTGGGGGGGTCCTGGGGAATGGGGTTCGAATTCATTTGGCAGAAGCTGGTCAGTGAACCGTGGACACCATTGTATTGGAATAATATTTTGTTATTCAGCCTCCGTCCTCTGGTTACCTGCTGCTGCTTTTAGTAGGTCTTCTGAATTCCTTATAACAGCCTAGATAAAAAAAATAAAAAAGATAAATATATATATATATATATATATATATATATATATATATATATATATATATATAACATATAACAGATGTGTATATATAAGACCATATTTATATACACATTTGTGACACCTGCCACAAAGATTGGAGAGGATTTGATTAAATCCTTCCCCCAGACGTGGTCAAATCTGAAAAGAGGGAAAAAAAACCCACCAATGATCTTGCCCCACCACTGGGTCGTATTTGGACCTTGTGTGGGAATAAGGCTCATAGGTCATAATGATTGAACTATGTCAAATGAAGATTATCACTGGATTTCCAGGGTCTAGACAAAATCTTTCACACCCCTCGACATCAGTTTATGCCTAATTATATTAGTCATCAGATTTAGGCAGATTTTTTTAGGGCGGCCAACAGATTCTGGTGGCTAAACAATGTAAATCTGTATATGAGTTTGTGCACTAAAATGAAACTTGGTAGATGTTTTCAGGATCATGAGCAAAGGCCACGCAGCACATCTAATGGCCATTTTTCCTACTTCAACCTTCTGTCCTTCCTTCTGGCCACATTTGTCTCACAGTATAACAGCACTTAGTCGTCTCCCAGTTTCAGAGAATTTACCCCTTCTGTGTTGCAAATGAACATTTTACTCATTATGCTCTGCTTTCTATAATTGCTTAGTCAACAATTTTAAAGTGTCTACAAATATGCAACTCACCGTCTCTGGCTGTTTGGCCAAATATCCTGCCTGCGGCGTTTAACTGGAATTTAGAGCTCAATTTTATTCAAAATGGCCACTCTAAGATGGATCCATACAGCATGGATACTAATGAGTTGAATGCTCTTTAGGCAGATGGCCTCCTCCCAACTAGAAACTGCTATTTGTTCGCAATAACAATAATATGAAGTTTTAATGTTGCATATGTTTCATGTATATGTATTTGTACAAGTACAAGAATGCTTAAATGAATTACATTTACTTACAAATGACCCGCCTGTACCGCACCAATCAGATAAACCGGGACACTAATAACAATGAATATTGTTATTGTTATGATTAAGGTTATTGTGCCTAATTTCTGCTTTTTTGTATAATTGTTGCTTGTGTATGAAAATGAACCGAATCTGTGTATCTGAGATGTTTTGTGTGTATATTTACATTTGTTAACTCGGTACACAAATATCCTTTTACGGGCTATATATTTAGCGTGTAAAAGTTTCTTGACTTAAGTCACTTAAGAAAAACCTTAATAAATACAGTTAAATGAAGGTTAATGTTTGTTGTGCTTATGCAACGTTTTATTCATTCTGAAAGGCTTTAATTGAATGTAGTTTATTGAGCTTTCAATTCTGCTTTATTTCAATTCACCAATTTAACCAATTCTTGTTAAACGCAAAAAGGAAGGTTTATTAAATTAAATATTTTCTATTCTGACATCTTGAAATAAACTTCAGTGATTGTTGCTGTAGGCCAAATATTTTTCTCAAGTGTTGTCCCTGTTTATCTGTTCATGCCTTCATACTTTACAGTACAAGTTCAAGCTTGTCTTTACACTGAGTAATTCCACCTCCTCCCTGCTTATATATGTAAATATACAAATAGGAACAAAGGAGTAACTGCTATCACTACTTAAGCAGATATTGTCTAAATTGAGAAACGGTTTATAAATATCTAGTTTGTGTCTTTCTGTCTGTCCATGTGAGCGATGGCTCAATCTTTCTATGAATTGCTCATAGTGCTCATAGTTTTACCACAGCTTGTCTTGTGTAGAGTCGAAAAGTCATGCATTCAAAATAAAATACATTGAAAAACATAAACTAAAATATATCTTTTACCTCTGCATTTTTAGTTTATGTGTGTGTATATATATATATATATATATATATATATGTGTGTGTGTGTGTGTGTGTGTATATATATATATATGTGTGTGTGTGTGTATTCTATGTGTATATGTGTATATATATATATGTATATGTGTGTGTGTGTGTGTGTGTGTGTGTGTGTGCTGTGTGTGTGTACAAGTTTTGATGGTCAAGTGAAGGGTAAATTTCATGCTACCACATCCAAAGTCATCCTGTGTGTTTTGATTATGACTACTAAATGTATTTTGAACTGAACTGTACATAGAATGGCCTCTTTCTAGCAACCTCCCAATAATGTTATGTCTGTTCAGTTTTTGTCTGATTGTAGATGAATGTACCCCATACGCTGTCAGAGAGGTCTGGAATTCTCAACATTCTCTAGAACCTCATTTCTTATTTTACTGCTGATTTTTGATAGTTTTGATGGTTGTCCACTTCTAGGCAGAGTTGTGGTCATGTGGAATTCCTTCCATTGGAAGATGATTTGTCTTGTAGTGGATGGATGATGTTGGAATCTCCTGGAGATGTACTTATAGCCTTACCCAGACTGACAGGCTGTCACCACCCTGATGTCCTGATGTTCTCGACTATCTCTTTTCCTCTTGGCATTCTTTGACTCCTTGGCACTACAGTGGTTTGGTTAGTTTCCTCTCTCTTTCAATCTTTGTTGTAAAATCACTTTCCTAACGATGTCTAATTTGATTGGTCTGATTAATTAAGCACCCAGATGAGTTCGGTTTGCATTGTTCTTTGGGCCCAAAAAAATAATTTGGATGAAAGTTCGGTGTAGAGACCTGATCCCGCCCACTCCCGCAAGGTTATGTCGAGCTCCAGCAAAAAATGTTATTTTGTCCCGCTCACGCGCCGGTTCATAAATGTTATTTTCTCCAGCAAGCAATATTGAAGTCACTCCCGATCTTGTGCTTGTATATTATTTATTTTCCTTTTTGTTAAGACATTGTTACTCTTTGCAGTAGATTCATAAGTTTACTTGTTTTTTTTGTATTTTCTTTATAAATATATGCAGCGGAAAATGTTTCCGTTATTTTTACCTATCTTTAATAGTATAGAATAGTCTTTATTTATCACACACACACACACACACACACACACACACACACACACATTACAGAACAGTGGAATTGTTTCTTCACATATCCCAGCTTGTTTTTGGAGGCTGGTGTCCAAAAAGGACCAGGATCATTAAAAATTAAATATATTTAAAATGATCTTAATGAAATAATAAAATCCTACTAAATGGAGCACAGTGAGTAAATGGCCTTGTTCAAGGGTGGAAGCTTGGTGATTACTGGGGCTTGAACCCCCGACCTTCCGATCAGTAGCCACTTTTGCTACACCTCCTCCTCCTTTAGCTTGTGTTTTGGGGCTGCCGCTGTCATGTTTATCCCTCAGTACGACACATTCCTCCCCGTTCAACAATGTGATTCTGTTTGAGGTGCTGGAATAAATGAGTCGTGCTGCTACCTTTAGGTGTCTCAGACTTCAGTCAAAGTTTACAGTGTGTCTTTTAGCCTTGTTGAATGCCTGAATTTGCCGAAAAACACACACAATACATAAAACTGATGAAACTGCGCTTATCTTGGAAACAATCTCTTCGGATTCGTCAGAGTGCACTGCCATGTTGTATTTCATATTTCTCAAGTGTAATCCGGGGCAGTATGTGGAGAACTACGGAAGCTCGCTGTGCCAAACCAAGGTGAAATCGTAAAACGGATTTTCGTATAATCAACATTGATAATCCATAATGACGATTTAACGCCCAGCTCTAGTTAGCGTTTTTGGATGATTTAACAGTTCTCTGTGACATATTCAAAGCTTGGGATATGAATAAAAGAATAGTCTTTTTTTATTACAGCACAGTGAAATTCTTTCTATACACACACACACACACACACACACACACACACATCTTGTTGGCAGATGATTGGGTCAATCAAAAGAAAGACGACTATTTTGGTTTTTAGTTCATACTTTTTAAACGTTGCACAAAGTCACAGATTCTGTAGGATTAGAATTGGGTATAATGTTAACCATTTATACTAAGCATGTGTAAATAATGTTAGTTGTATATGTAAGATGAAACACAGGCATTAACTGAAACATAAACTACTGTTTTACTGTACTGTTTGGACACCAGCCTCCAAAAACAAGCTGGGATATGTGAAGAAACAATTCCACTGTTCTGTAATGTGTGTGTGTGTGTGTGTGTGTGTGTGTGTGTGTGTGTGTGTGTGTGTGTGTGTGTGAGACAAATAAAGACTATTCTATACTATTAAAGATAGGTAAAAATAACGGAAACATTTTCCACTACATATATTTATAAAGAAAATACAAAAAAAACTGCTATATAACTGGGTGAAGAGCACTGTTCAACTTTATCATGCTAACATAATGTAGTGTGATGTCATTCACCATGCCAAGACTGCACACAGCAAGAAGACACAAGATGCTTATATTGCATCAGCAAAGTCTGTGGTTTAAAGATGTGCTGTTCAAGCTATTTTGAGACGGCACAAAGAAACGGGTGATGTTGAGTACAGTAGATTCTGTGGTCCACCATGATACATCATACAGCTCATGGAAAAACCATGTTCACTTCAACATCTGATGTCCGTCAGTGTCTTCATCAAATAAGTGGGGGAAACTTGTGGATACTTATTCATTATGTGCCACCGTCAGTGTGACGACTGATTTCTTTCACAATCAATATCCTTAAAGTCTTCAGTGTAGAAAAGAATGAAGGGTCCTAGAAGTGATTGTTTGGGCTCCCACAGAGCCCAGCATCATAATATGAAAATCATAGAGGCTGTCTGAGATTACATCATAAGACAAATATTTAAGACATCCAAAACTCATAAGATTTTAAGGGCCATTGTTTGGTATTAAAGTGTTTAGGACATTTGGCAACAGTTTGCCAAATGTTACCATGCGGTATATATATTGAAAAACTTCCAGGATCAGGATAAGTCAATTCAATGATGGTTAGCTAAGGCTTAACAATTATCTTAATGAGGCAGTAAAATTGTATATTGAATGTCATTGCTCTTGTCCTTCCTTTATAACACACATCAGAATGCTCCAAACCTGCAAACTGATATGTTATCACACTTATATGGAAGCAGTGCAGGTGTAATTAGTTTTTCCACACATTTTTTCGTTATGCATTATTTGGTGAACCTTAATTTTCAAGGTCTGTTTGTGGTCAGAAACAAAAGTCTTGAATTCCAGGATTCATCTAGCTCAAAGTGTAAAAGACTGCTTCAGGGAGCGTACGAGACAATGTTTTGTATAATAACACAATTAGCATTTATGTGCTACTGTAAGAACACATTATGCTAGAAAGTAGAAAGAACTGAGTGACACGAATCCTGATACACATGGAATGCCCTAGTCTACAAAATTATCACAACATTCTCACGCAGCTCTTACCTGACTTGGATATTTAAATAGCAAATCTATAGTGAACAGTTACTGAATTTAAAATCAGCTTGATGGTCTGCCTGGGTCTTTTTTTCCAACCAGGACCTCTTTGCTTACAAACACAAACACACATTCTAGTGATAAAATGACACATTTATTACAATGACCTGTCTTAAAAATAAATCAGTATATAATTGTTCTCTTCTAATATGTCTGTGCAATGATTTTAAATACACTGCTCTTAAAATATACAATTTGATTTTGGCTTTGTGTTGACTGTATTGTTGAAGCCATACAGTCAAATAAATGCATCCATATATTTGCATTAATTCCAATGCTAGTTCTTTCTTTTGTGCGACACTGTTAAATGTACGATTTTTATTTTTCTTGAACCTTTTACCTCAGACACAATCTGTTTTCCCCAGACTGGGCTGCTGATTATCTCTAATGTAGTTTAAACGTTGTTAATTGTGTGTATATAAGTTAAGTGCACCTCAACCACAGCTCAGCATTGTGTGCTATAAGACATTCTGTAGGCTGGCCTTTCACACCATGTCTTACGTTTTGCCCAGCACACAATGTCACTTCCTCAGGAAACGGCAGAACGAGGAAGTAGGCTTTTTTTTTTTCCACTAACGCAATCACAGAGTTCAACAGGCAGATCTTCAACAGGCAGATCTTACTACCAATTCTTGTATTGGCACTAATCCTATTCAAGGAGCAATTTTAATATGTTTTCAAATGGAGCTTTTCTGTCTTACATTATCAAGGTACACTACTGACTCAATATTGTCAGTAAACAGGGCAGTCATTGGTGACTTGTAGGGCTGGGAAAGATCTCAATATTGTCAGTTTTTACATATTTTACTAATATTTACATAGTGCAATATGTTTGCATTTACCTTGAAATGATAAAAACACAATTTCCTTTTAATGTCAGTAAAAACATTCCTATTATGTTGCAAAGCTTTTACCAAAAGACTATTTAATGCTGGAGCAATGAAAGGTGCGTTTATATGGGTGCTATAAGAAATATCAGTGTAGAGTGTTATCTATCTCTCTCTCTCTCTCTCTCTCTCTCTCTCTCTCTCTCTCTCTCTCTCTCTATATCTATATATATATATATATATATATATATATATATATATATATATATATAGATATATATATATATATATATATATTATCCGGGACCGGGTCGCGGGGGCAGCAGTCTAAGCAGAGATGCCCAGACTTCCCTCTCTCCAGCCACTTCCTCTAGCTCCCCCGGGGGGACACTGAGGCGTTCCCAGGACAGTCGAGAGACATAGTCCCTCCAACGTGTTCTGGGTCTTCCCCGAGGCCTTTTCCCGGAGGGACATGCCCGAAACACCTCCCCTGGAAGGCGCCCAGGAGGCATCCGAAATAGATGCCCAAGCCACGCCAGCTGGCCCCTCTCGATGTGGAGGAGCAGCGGATCTACTCTGAGCTCCTCCCGAGTGACTGAACTTCTCACCCTATCTCTAAGGGAGCGCCCAGACACCCTGCGAAGGAAGCTCATTTCGGCCGCCTGTATCCGGGATCTTGTCCTTTCGGTCATGACCCAAAGCTCATGGCCATAGGTGAGAGTAGGAACGTAGATCGACCAGTAAATTGAGAGCTTTGCCTTTTGGCTCAGCTCCCTCTTCACTACGACGGACCGGTACATCGACCGCATTACTGCAGAGGCTGCACCGATCCGCCTGTACATCTGTACATCTCCCATTCCATCCTTCCCTCACTCGTGAACGAGACCCCAAGATACTTGAACTCCTCCACTTGGGGAAGGAGCTCTCCACCAACCTGAAGTGGGCTAACCACCTTTTTGCGGCTAAGGACCATGGCCTCGGACTTGGAGGTGCTGATCTTCATCCCAGCTGCTTCACACTTGGCTGCACACCTTCCCAGTGCATGCTGAAGGTCTTGGCCTGATGGAGCCAACAGGACAACATCATTGGCAAAAAGCAGAGACGAGATCCTGTGGTCCCCAAACCAGACTCCTTCCAGCCCCTGGCTGCTCCTAGAAATTCTGTCCATAAAAATAATGAACAGAACCGGTGACAAAGGGCAGCCTTGCCGGAGTCCAACATGCACCGGAAACAGGTCTGACTTACTGCCGGCAATGCGAACCAAACTCCTGCTCCGTGCATACAGAGATCGCGCCGCCCTCAACAGCGGGCCTCGGACCCCATACTCCCGGAGCACCCCCCACAGAGTGCAGCGAGGGACACGGTCGAATGCCTTCTCCAAATCCACAAAGCACATGTGGGGTTGGGCAAACTCCCATGATCCCTCCATCACCCTGTAGAGCAGGGGTGGGCAATTATATTTTCCAAAGGGCCACATGAGAAACCTGAGGTGTGTTCGTGGGCCGAACCAACATAACGTTGAACGTAACTTATGTTCGAATATGAATTTTTTCCTCTTGTAAAGAGTGTTAAATATCATCATGTTCATTAGGCTACCCACTATCCTTAAGAATAAGGATATTCTATTTAAGGAAAAGAAAAAACAACAAAAAAAATATGGCTGTATTTTTCCTTCATTTTTAACACTGAGCATACTCCAACAACGTCAGCGTTGCTGTGTGGTTATACATTCTTCTCGTGCGGCAAAGAAGCCGAAGCAGTTCAGCGGGCCGGATTAAAAGGACCAAGGGGCCGGATGTGGCCCCCGGGCCGTAGTTTGCCCACCCCTGCTGTAGAGGGTATAGAGATGGTCCAGTGTTCCACGGCCAGGTCGAAAACCGCATTGTTCCTCCTGAATCCGGGGTTCGACTAAAGGCCGAATTCTCCTCTCCAGTACCCTGGCATAGACTTTCCCAGGAAGGCTGAGGAGTGTGATTCCCCCTATAGTTGGAGCACACCCTCCGGTCCCCTTTCTTAAAAAGAGGAACCACCACCCCGGTCTGCCAATCCAGAGGCACCGTCCCCAGCTGCCACGCGATGTTGCAGAGGCGTGTCAGCCAAGACAGCCCCACAACATCCAGAGACTTCAGGTACTCGGGGCGGATCTCATCCACCCCCGCTGCTCTGCCACCGAGAAGCTTCTCAACTACCTCGGTGACCTTCAGCTTGGGTGATAGATGACGCCACCTCTGAGCCCATGGCCTCTGCTTCCTCATCGGAAGGCATGACTCCGGGGTTGAGGAGATCCTCAAAGTATTCCTTCCACCGTCCGATGATGTCCCCAGTTGAAGTCAACAGATCCCCACCTCCACTGTAGACAGTTTTGGCAGGGCACTGCTTCCCCCTTCTGATATGTCGGACGGTTTGCCAGAACTTCTTTGAGGCCGACCGATAGTCCCTCTCCATGGCCTCTCCGAACTCCTCCCATACCCGAGATTTTGCCTCAACAACCACCCGGGCCGCAGCCCGCTTGGCCTGACGGTACCCATCAGCTGCCTCAGGGGTCCCGAGAGCCAACCAGGCTCGGAAGGACTCCTTCTTCAGCTTGACGGCATCCCTTACTTCCGGAGACCACCACCGGGTTCTGGGGATTACCGCCGCGACAGGCACCTGAGACCTTGCGGCCGCAGCTCAGAATGGCTGCATCAACAATGGAGGTGGAGAACATGGTCCACTCAGACTCAATGTCTCCAACCTCCCTCGGGATCTGGTTGAAGCTCTGCCGGAGGTGGGAGTTAAAGATGTCTCTGACAGGGGGTTCTGCTAGGCGTTCCCAGCACACCCTCACAATACGTTTGGGTCTGCCGAGTCTGTCCAGCTTCCTTCCCCGCCATCGAATCCAGCTCACCACCAGGTGGTGATCAGTTGACAGCTCCGCCCCTCTCTTCACCCGAGTGTCCAAAACACACGGACGGAGGTCAGATGAGACAACCACAAGGTCTATCATCGATCTCCGTCCTAGGGTGTCCTGGTACCATGTGTACTGATGGACACCCTTGTGCTTTGAACATGGTGTTCGTTATGGACAAACTATGACTAGCACAGAAGTCCAATAACTGAGCACCACTCCGGTTCAGATCAGGGGGGCCGTTTCTCCCAATCACGCCCCTCCAGGTATCACTGTCGTTGCCCACGTGGGCATTGAAGTCCCCCAGTAGAACAGCGGAATCTCCAGTCGGGGCTGTTTATCAGCGCCCCTCCCAGAGACGCCAAGAAGGCCGGGTACTCTACACTGCTACATTCGGCCCATAGGCACAAACAACAGTGAGAGACTTTTCCCCAACCCGAAGGCGCAGGGAAACGACCCTCTCGTTCACCGGGGTAAACTCCAACACATGACGGCTAAGATGGGGGGCTATGAGCAGGCCATATATATATATATATATATATATATATTTATAATATATATAATATATATATATAATTTTCTTCACCCCGCCCCTGACCACTTATAATGACAGTGACTAACAAAGCTTGTGTACTTGGTGAGTGTTCTATATCTTCCTTTTTTGCTCAGCCAAGATTTGCATAATCTAATAGTTTAAGAGATCATGTGGTACTGAAGTAGTAACTGTATTGTAGTCTCTTCTCTCCCATTTCCTTCAACTCTTCTCCTTTTTGAACACATACTCAATTTTCTTGGCCATGTGTTTTGGATAAGACACAGTTCTAATTGTATTCCTGATGGCCGTGGATGTTCCCGCAGTAGACTCCGAAGATAAACCGAATTCTTGCTACATGACTGAAACAGATGCCCCCCCACACACACACACACACACACACACACACACACTAATGCAGTATGCATGTCAGATGTTCCCTTGGATCCCTGCAGTATTGTCAACAACTCTGTGCAAACTGATAAAGCCGGATATAACAATGTTTGTGTAAAATCTAACACATTCAACTTGTCAGCAAACAAAAAGTTAAAGTAGATACCTGTGTGTGTGTGTGTGTGTGTGTGTGTGTGTGTGTGTGTGTGTGTGTGTGTGGTGTGTGTGTGTTGTGTGTGTGTGTGTGTGCAGTTGTCCCCTCCCTGTACT
Source organism: Kryptopterus vitreolus (assembly GCA_030449085.1). Taxonomy (NCBI): domain Eukaryota; kingdom Metazoa; phylum Chordata; class Actinopteri; order Siluriformes; family Siluridae; genus Kryptopterus; species Kryptopterus vitreolus. Next base: position 2,975,851 of record JACRUU010000012.1, read on the forward strand.
CGGTATGCTTAGCCTAAAGGTGTGTGTGGAAGAGCCTTTAGTTTGTTCTCTGACCCTTCTTTGGGAAAGTGTTGACTTTCAGCTGGGCTTGTAGAAGACTCAAGCGTGCTAATCTTCCTACACTGATTTCTTGCTATTTTCCTCAACTCTAACTTCTGTTGTATTTCCCTCTCTCTCTTTCTTTTTTTCTTTTTTTCCTGACCCTTGGCCCCCGAGTTACTTCAATTTTTGCCTCCCCCTTCCACATACAAATGCATGTCTTTAACTAGTTCTTGCTTTTGTAATGACCGTTCAGTTGTGAACCATCAGTTCTGCCCTTGACATGTTTGTTGTTCTCTCAATAGTGGTTTAGTTCCTCATGCAGGGTTCTTTTGGGAAAGTATGCTTGTATTTTAAATATTTGATATTTACACTTTTTTCGAGTCTTGCGTTGTCAGAATCATTGTGTTCTGGAGTGTTGAGAGGGGTGCCTATAAATAAAATGTATTATTATTATTATTACACGTCTGATGTAGAAGACAGAAAGCATTTGTTACTGGTTCAGGAAAATATGCTTGTTCTTTGCACGTTCTAGAATACGCATCAGGATTTATAAATGCACTACAGCTCACCAAATCTCCAATCCGACTCGGGTTTCCCTCGATAAATGTATGTATACTGCAGGAATGTTACACGTCATCAAAAAATAATGGAAGACAAGCGCCCAAGAAGATTTAACATTCACGTCCATGTCGAACCAAAGTTTTAATCGATGGAAATTGGTTCAGAGCTCATGAATCTATATAGTGCTAGACGACACGTCCTAACAATTGAATCTCCGATTATTTAAAGACTATATTAGATTTTCGATTTTGTATACAGAGGGAAAATGTGTCGGCTGTTTTACCTATTTTTAGCCGGTATTTTGGGGCACCTGCTGTCACATTTTATCCCGCAGCGCCACACACATCTTCACATTCAACAGCGTGGTTATGTTTGAGGTGCTGGAATAAATTAATCATGCTGATACCTTTAGTTGGCACAAACCTTAGACATATTTTACAGCAGACTTTGTCTTGTTCAGATGAATTTAATATGTGCAGTTAGTGTTTTATAATTTGGTTTACTTGCAATCCTAATAATAGACACATTTCAAATATTCAGTTGATCTTCATGTGTAATGCATATATGCAGAATTTCTATAAGGAGGGAGAAAGTCGTGGTTTTAAATTGACAAAGTGTCTTTTGTTAAACTGAGTTTGTATTAGCGCTTAGCACACAGCTCTTTACCTTTCTTGACTAAAGCTCCTTTCTTTGGTGGTTCTCCAAAGGAATGTCAAGAATTCATTTTGCATTCTGATATGTGTCTAAGTGGGAGGGCATAGAGTGGTCAGGAATTAAAGTATTAAAAATTATGCCTTAAAAACACAAAGAATGTTTTTGTTTGTTTTACTTGGTCGAGTGATATTATGCATTGAATTTTGAATGTATACGTCTCTCTTGGATTTTTATTGCTGGCGTGTACGCTGTAACTATGGCTGTAACTAAGGATTATTTCGATAATTGATTTGTCAGGTGATTATTCTTAATTAAATTAATTGAATTAAAAATATCTAACCAAAAATATATATTTGTTAATAATAATAACCATTATTACTATGTATAAAACTGTTATTCAGGTTATTTATGTATAAAAGTGTTCCCTAAAAAAAGCAGAAAATCCACATTTTAAGTTTAATTATTATTAAATTGGACAAGGGGATTTAAAAAAAAATCAGATACAAGTATCTAGAAAATAATACATTTTGTATAATGATTGATCATATGTAAATAAACATGAGAACAAGCATTTGATAGACAAGATAAAAAGGGACTATTTAAAAATAATAGAAAATAAATATGTATTGGTGTACAGATGACACTGTCCTGAAGTTAGGAAATAAACATTTTATATAATATCGCTTCATAAAACTATACCATTGTAACGTGATGATTTATAGTTTTTCACCTTCATCCGTGACATCCGTTCGTCACAATTTCACAAGCTCCCGTGTGATTGTGCCGTCACGCTAACCTGTAACTTGATCACCGCAACAAAACAGTAAGTACTTTCATTAACAATGACTTTCATTATTGATTCTTATCAAGTTCATTGATTTTGTTCCGGCTCTGGTTCTAACAGATCCAATGAAAATGATTTGTATTTGTTTTGGCCTAATGTTATACGTATATACATATACAGAGAACATAAAATATAAAATACAACATCTTTTTTGTAACATTATATGACTGACAAAAGCAAGCAGTGTGTGCTATTTTTTTCCTCTCATGAAAAATGAGTAAAACATAATGAGTTAACACAATCACACGAACCTGCACTGCTTCTTATACAAGAACATGCATGATTTTCACCCGAGCTGTTATGTTCATTTATAACATCTTACTGCCGCCTCCTGTTCAGTTCTAGGCACAACACTTGTGAAAACTATTGGTATGGAATATTAAGCACTTTCAAAACACACCAAAATAGTTATTATTCTGGCTTCTCAGTCTTATTCAGCTTGAAAAGTATGACAAACATGATGGCCATATCTGAGATTTCCATGTTCCTTTCACTCATGAGTGGATATAATCTTTATCTGTATTCAGTTACTATGGAGATTTTTGTTGAACCTTATTGTTAATAAACGCCCCCTCGGGCAGCGAAGTAAAGGAGAGAGAGGATTTGAAGCCAGTACTTCTGTAACTTTTTAACAGCAAGTTTAAACATGCTTACTGTTGTTTAGTTTCAACATGTTGCACTGTCATTCATGCTGATCCTTAAACCTAAAATAGCCTAGCTATACGCTCCCATGTGGTTTTATGGGAAGGGTTAAACATAGCTAGCCTTGGAGCATATGTATGTTATTATTCTTACACGTCTACTGTCTAATGTCTATTTTTAACACGTTTTAGGTTACAAAAGAAGTAAGTTTGTCTGTATTTATTTTATTTTATTTTTTGATAACATGATTGTTGAAATGGTCTGTTACTATGTTTTAAGTGCTACCTGAAGGGAAATAGTCACCAAACTGAAACATATAAAGAAACAAGTGTACACCTACAAACAAGTTTGGTCAAGCGTGAGTTAATGTCCTCTGGCTTCATCTTCCCTCCCACTGCATTGCATTCTCTCACACACACACACACACACACACACACACACACACACACACACACACACACACACACACAGGCACACACTTGTATACTCCATTTTCACACTTTGACTGACTTGCTAGGAGTAACAGATTTAGATTATAATCCTTTCGAGACCTAATTGCACCTAGTAATGTGAGTATAATATTTTCCTTTCTTTCCACTCTTTTGCGTTATTAAATATTATTTTATGATGCAGTACAAGTGTTCTTTCATTTGTGTGTTTAATGTCACTTATTGGGATACTACTAGTTAGGACAACTATAACATTTAACTAACATTTGTTAGCTGGTTACTGCTTTACAGGAAAAGAAAAACAGCTCTTTCACTATGATATTCTCTTTGTATATATCCCTAACTTAACTATCCCTAAATGATGTGTAACCTCTATTTTTATCTGTGATTTTGACCCTACTAATAAAAGCTCAGCACATACTGCTGATCTACTCGGGCACTTTATCTGTACTCTTTTATGAATAGCGCAGTTTCAAAGTGCAGCCCTTCCCTTAAGCTCATTTGTACTTTCATGCAGTGACTTGCTCATAAACTTACTCATCAATATTCTTTTCCACCACACCTCCAGATATGGTCCAGTATTTCATTTCTGGTCCTTTGGCATTTGCACTCATAAACTTTGAGTAACAGTGGGGTAGGCTCAGATGTCTGAGGCTCAGGTTATCATATAGCGGTTATATAAACCTTCACTTTAACCACCCATGTTGTCAGTCTTTCAAAAAGGCTGATTTTTTTTCTTTCTTCTTGGTGTTGGATTTCAGAGCAAAATGATGATACTGACGTCTAGTCGAGGCAGAAGTTAAATGATTGAGGAACAAACTTTAATTCTGCCTATCTCTTTCGTGTGTGTTTCTCTCTCTCTCTCTCTCTACCCCCTTCTCTCATTCTCTGTATTCCCGACAGCCTAATGGGCTGAAACGCTTTAAATTGTCAAATAATTAAATAATTACTAATTGGTTATGCCTCCTTCTAATCTTGTATAGCACGTCTAACACAACTCTTGCTGTGTTTTGTGACTGTTGAGCCCAACCCTCTATAAACATACAGGTTATCAGCACCTAACATTTACTGACTGAACAGATATTACACAGGGAAATACAGGTTCCCTGTGTACGCGAAATGCATAGACATTAATGTGGATTTGTTCTGCCCTGTACAGATATAACACCTTCCTCTCTTCTGAGAAAGCTTTCCACGATATTCATCCATTAGTGTATTTTTTTTTCAGGTCATGCTGGATTATGGATTATATTATGAAGGTATAACTCACAATCTCTGTTCCAGTTTATCTAAAAGGTGTCTACCTGAGTCAGTTCTCAATTGTGCAGGTCAGGCATTGTGTCTTCCACACCAAACTCCTCTAACTATACATTTATGGACCTTCATTTGTACTCGGGGGTACAGTCATTCTGCAATAGAAATGGGCCTACCACAAACTGTTTGAAGCATAGCGTAGTCTAAAATGTTTTGCTATGCTAAATGGTTAAGATTACGCTTTACTGGAATTAAGCAGCCTAAACACCTGAAAAACAGCACAATACCAATTTCACTCCTCCATCAGTCTTTGCAGTCAGTATCCTGGCTTTCACCCAACAGACAGCCAGTCAGAGAAGTGGGATTTGTCACTCCACTGAACACGTTTCCACTTCTCCAATGCCCATGTCGGCATGCTGTTAAACTACTGTTTAATGGTTGGCATTGTACTTGATGTTATGTTTGCTTGCAGTTGCTTCGTCATAAAAACCCGTTTCATGAAGCTCATGCAAGACCGTTTCTGTCAGTATAGATAGAATGGCAGTGGAATTGTAGAACTCTGAGGAGTGCTGGTGCTTGGTGACTTTGCTATGAGACTTTATAAGGTCTTCTGCTTGACTATGTTGTTACTCTTCCTGTTCTATTTGACGCTCCAATAATACCGTTTAGAGTTGACCATTGAATGTTTAGCATTGATGAAAATTCCACCCGGTGTCATGATATTAAAGAGGCATGTTTGAGTTCACTGAGCTCTTATATAGTGAGGTGCTTGAATTTATACATCTCTGGCAAAAGTTCTGATTAATACCTGTCGAGAGATGTGCGTTTATCCATATAGTGTATAAGGAATCAAAACTGTTAAATCAGCTGGTCCCCTGCAGTTCAAGTGTTAGAATTTATTTACAACCATTATTTTTGTGATTGTGCAATAGAATGCTGCAACAAGGAAAGAAAAAGATCTTTTGATGGAGCAGAATCATGATCTGATTATCATGGATTGAATGCTGACAGTAGTTGTGTGTGTGTGTGTGTGTGTGTGTGTGTGTGTGTGTGTGTGTGTGTGTGTGTGTGTGTGTGTGTGTGTGTGTGTTTGATGTAATAAAAGCTGCATTCTTTTTCTCTTAGGGCCACGGGTGTCAAACTTGGGTGTAATTATTTTTGTCCCACGAGATCATATCAAATATTAGAGCCGCTCGGCCATGCACCGCTAATACTACAAATCCCAGAATGCTTTGCTTTGTTGGTGCGTTAGCATGTCAGTCATGAGCCCCAAGCGCCCCCTTCTTTTCTGTCAACAATCATTATCGTTCATGTTACTATTCACCTCCGACAAATTTATTCCTCTCCTCCTCAAAAATGAACAAAATCAAAAATAGGAAACGGGAGCTTTCAAGAAAGGTGGGAGACAGATGATCTATTCACCAATGTGAAGGACAGAGCGCAAAGTCTTTTTACTTAATGATATCATTATATGCTGAGCACTATTTTGTAATAATATCTCATTTATATCAAACACATGAAGGTCAGTAGAGTTGTTTGGGTCCTACAGCATCGCCGGTCTCTACTACAGTTACTTTGGTCACACATGCAGGTTCAGTAAACAAAGAGTGATGTGCAGATGAAACTTTCAGGGAGTGAAAAACAATGGCATTCTCAAAAATACAGATAGTTGATGCTGAAAACCAATTTATTTTTGAAAAACCGGGTGGAAAATAAGCATTTATTCTTCCTGTATTGAAGCTTGCATGATTCATTTGTCTGTTGGAATTGTTAAACGTGGAAACATTAAAGGCCATTAAGAAACTAAAGAAATACTTTGAAGAAACTTACCATCAGCAGTCCGAAATAAGGACACAAAAAATAAATGAGCTCAAAGCCCAGTACAAGCGATCTACACGGGTTCACTCTTACTGACAGCTTAATAACGAGTATAGCGAGTGTTCACCAGAGAAACTGTGCTATTAGGGTTTTAAAACCCTTTACAGATGGAGAAATGCTGTGTGTGTGAAACACTTTACAGATGCAACAACTTCAGGACGATCTGAAATATTAGCACACAACAGTCACACTTATGCTGCTGTTCAGACTGTATCTTGCAGAGCTTTAACATGTGATGAATCCACTGATATTAATGGCAATGCTTGGTGTAGATGTGTACATGAGATCATAAGCATGTCCATAATGAGCTGAATTTGCTTATATTGTCTGGACCTTGTCTGGCAAGTCTTTTAATGTACCATAATGGTGTGTATGAGACCCATGGTGTATATGCTGTCTTATACCTGACCCATCGAGAGCAACCATAATGCTGATGTGGCCCGATCAGGTTCACACCCCTATCTTAGGCAAATGTTCCATGACATTTACATTTGTGGTGATTTTCTCATTCGATGACGATAAACAATGGTTAAAAAAAATAAGGTGAATCGTCTTTTTGTACAAACAAGCATCAATACAAATTATAAATTGCTTTTATTAAATCTGTTAAAATTGCTGCTCATGCTTTGCAAAAAGTGAAAAGCATATGTGTCAAATAACAACAATAATTACAAATTTAAAAACAAATCCCAAATGAAATTTAATTTGTGAAAAAATGTAAACAAACTAAAATGTGTGACTAGTAGCTAAAATTCCTGATTTTTCTACAACAAAATGTTGGTTTATATATTTGCCAAGAAAACACGCATGCGGTTGTTGCCACGAGTGAGGCTGCAAATCACCCAGTCAGTGTAGTCTGACCTATAAATAACTTTTTATGTGCAGTTGGTGGTGACTGGATCTTTCTCACTGAAGGTGATGGTTTATATGCTGCATCATGTTTGTTGTGCTATTTGTGTGTAATAGCATCACGCACACACTTTCTCTTTCGTATGTTACCACCATGACGCCTTTTATTTTTAGTCAAAGTCAGAAAAAAGTCACAGAGCCTCCCCACCTCCAATTTGAATTAGAATCATTCATCTTTAGCATCGATTCTTGCCATCATTGCTATGATTTAATGCTACAAATCACTCAAGGTTATCAGGCCAGAAGAGTGAGGTCACAAAATACAGCTTCAGCATAGCGGACGTGTATTGGCATTTATTTAACCTCTCAACCAAATTGAATTGGCACATATATCCACTGATTTTCAGTGGATATTCCAGTGTCTTTCCTATTTATACATATTTGCAGTCCCATTAGTGGAACTTTTTGGGATTTAATTGGGATCTCATTACCCTCCAATCAGAAGTCTAATTCTTAATCATCCAGCTACTGCTTCCCTCTGAATCCTGCTATTAGACGCCTCAAACTTGCATGCAGCTCAAAGTTCTTTTTTTCCCTGACGTTTGTATGGCAGATAATGGGTGTGGGATGTTCTGTAGAGTCGCTGAGCTTTAGCTTACAGTGAAGAACGTCTGGTTGGAATGTGGCAATGACTCATGCTGGCACTCATGCTATTGAGCGAGACAGAGAGAGATAATGTGCTACTGTTTCCATTGGATTGTGTTTAGCTCTATTCATCTGCATGAGGTTATTTTGAGCACCGGTCATAAGACTAGCGACCAGTTATTGTCGATCTACATGTATTTGTTGATATATTTTCATATATACGTATCAATTCTTTTATATAAATGTCTCTAATATTCATTTTGCACTAATGTATTTTTTATTTGTATTGTCCACACTATACCCATCTGTCCCAACAGATTCTAATATTATTGCATTGTAATTGAATTGAGGGGACACGGTGGTTTAGTGGTTGGTACGTTCGCCTCACACCGCCAGGGTCCGGGTTCGATTCCCGTCTCGGTCATGTGTGTGTGGAGTTTGTGCATGTTCTCCCCGTGCCTCAGGGGGTTTTTTCTCCGGGTTCTCCGGTTTCCTCCCGGTCCAAAAACATGCACGGTAGGTTGATTGGCACCTTAGAAAATTGTCCCTAGTGTATGAGTGTGGGTGTGTGTGTGTGTGTGCCCTGTGATGGGTTGGCATTCCATCCAGGGTGTATCCTGCCTAAATGCCCATAGACGCCTGAGATAGGCACAGACTCCCCGTGACCCGAGTGAAGATCGGATAAAGCGCTAGAAGATGAATGAATGAATGACTGAATGTAATTGAATTGAATTACAGGACTTCAGTACTTAATGAGTGTCTGGTGAAATAGTCTCATTTTATATGAGAAGTAGTTTATACGAAAGAGTTTATGGACAAAGTGGAGTAGCATTGTAACCGCTTGCAGCTTCAAATCTTCAAAAGGTTTAATGCTGAGCTTCGTAAATGGTCTGTGTCCATGTGCATTTTACTGAGCATGGTTTCTTTACCATTCTGAGTACACTCAGAGTAGGAATTGCTAAATGAATGTCCCAGATCACTTTTTATAGATATGTTTAAACAATCCTGATACTCTTGCCAAGGCCAAAATCTAATCTTAACCACATCTTTTCCTTCTTCTAATGGTTGATTTTGAAGATTTGATGGTGCATACTTTATGCTCTGGTTATTGATTTGTAAATGCTTTAAAAAAATAGGGTTTTTTTTGTATTTGCTTAGAAAGGAGGATATCTGGCTTAATCTGTATTAATTAATTATTCATTTTAAGTGCATTTAAATTTGGAAACAATCAATTTCAAAAATGTTTCTTTTTTTACGCAGACGCATTATTGGCGGACCTGGAGTCATCCACCGCTCACATTTCAAAGTGTCCAGTGTTTCTCCCAGATGAGACACCTTACTCTTTTCCCAGTAGCGGAAGCTTCTTCCAGGATGACACATCCCCTCCTCCTGTGCCCCCTCTTCCATCTTCAGAGGCTTTGAATGGGTCTCTCCAAAAACAGGCTGACTCTCATCACTCCTCACAGCAGGTCTGGTGTAGAAAAAGAAACTCTTTCGTGTATCTGCTCATTTGTGTTTTGTGTATTTGTGTTGTTTTTAATAAAAATAATTTGGCTATTCTATTTAGCTATGACTAAACCTAGAATATGGCTATTGAATACATACCTGTGTTCAGCTCTCCAGGGTTATTGACTATTGCTGCAATGATTCCTTGATTAATTCCTTGAGTAATTAGATTACAAAATGGAGGAACATTTTGGACCACTTCAAACGAAAACATAAAGAAAATACTGTATAGTGTGGTTTCTAAAGTCATTTTATATTATTATAATTATTATATTTTTATTCATCAGCAGTGCAACAGAATAAAAAAAACCTCACTGATCACTTTACAGACTTTAATCATGGGTCGGATCATTTTTTTCAGATTAGAATAAAGTGGGAAGTAAAGATCGATAGCAGCTGCTCTCACTGTGTGCCTCGGGACGGTTTGTCATGAAACATGTTGGGTCATATTTTGTTGTACAGTGCCGCACCCATCCATTTCCAGGTGTACAAGAGGGCAGAATCCTGGTTAACAGTACCGCTGATTAGAGTGGTGTTGTAGACCCATTGGTTTCTATTAGCTTATGGGTGTTTACATTTTGCACAAAATATGTTTTAACTCATTTATTCCAGATTTCTTCAGGATAATATTCCTGCTCTTTTATTAGACCACAGTATCAGCATTAATTTCAATATTCACTGTTTTATACCCATTTAAGCACTATCACAGATATATTTGATATCATTAATTCATCTGGATTGACAGGTTTGAGATTCTCTTGTTCTCTTTTTAGTCTCTTGGTTCAGCACAAAAAAGTGCATTGTCTCTAGACAGCAGCAGTCCCCAACTACCTCATACAGAAGAGGACCACGTATACAGGTCAGTTACATGGCCATTGAAACTCCTCTATTGACAGTTTATCATGCTGAAGCTTCATTTTCTACAACTGTTATTGTAGTTTCCCCAACAAGCAAAAGACACCATCAGACTCCTCAACAGCAGCCATGAGCTCTGCACTTGGCAGCAACTTGTCTGAGCTGGACCGCCTGCTACTGGAACTCAATGCTGTCCAGCAGATCACACCATCCTACACCAGCACAGGTGACTAGTCCAACACATGTTCCACACCGGTACACTATCCATCACACCGATGAAAAGATTATGATTACCAAATCTTATTATTATTATTATTAGCTTTCTTCTTTTCTCTGGCATATTCTCATACTTGTTGACTTTGATTAATATTCTTGCCAGCACAAATATTCTAACGTGTAGGTAATAAATGATTGTAATTTATTGATCTTTAGAAGAACCAGCTCCCCCACTTCCTCCCTCCACTTCTGCACACTACATCCAGGAAAATGGAGCCCACTCAGGTGTTACCCCTGCTCCCAAGGACAAACCCCAGAGAAATGGAGCCAAAGGGCCGGAAGAAGGACGTCCCACTGTAGAGAGCCTACTGAATGAACTGGAGAGCTCCATTCCTGTTCCAACGTAAGATCCTCAAAGATAAAATTCTTCTGCATGTGATTATTTACACATACATACCAGCAGATTAATATCAATGTTAATTTGTGTAAACAGGCCTACCCCTGCTGCACTTCAAATTGAGGGACACTCTGAGCAACCAGGTCGAATGTCGGCCACTTCAGCCACACGGGAACTGGACGAGCTCATGGCCTGTTTATCTGATTTCAAGGTGCAGAGCAATGTAAGTGCATATTTGTGTGCCCTAAAGACTAAATGTAACTCTACACAACAATGAGTTCCTTTTAGTTTGACTGAGTGATGAGAACTGAGTGCATTTCTCAAACAGACTTGTTGTCCATCTAGCCCAGTTACCCATCAACACCACTTCTTTTATTTACTTTTATTTGTCAGCTATTCTGTTTATTTGTTTTATACACTTCCTTTAATCTTTTCTTTCCTGCTCTTTTTCCTTCCTATTGTTATTCTCCAGCAAAGTTCTTTGGGCTCCCTAAACTGTGATCCACTGTTTGATCAGCCCAACAGCTTCTCTACCATTGCAGATATTCATTCTCCTTCTGCTTTGGTAGTCCCTTCTACAGTTTGCCCAGTGCCAGGTCTTTCTTCTAAACCAAACTGCTACTTTCCACCTCCCACTTCTGCACTACCTTTGGAGTTACATATAGTGGAAGATTCCAGTGATGCTGCTCTGCAGTCCAGTGCATCAAAATATGCCCCTTCTGCCCAGTACTCTAACACTTCATTTTCAGCCCTTTCCAGTTCTCCTTTCCCCCGTTCACATCCAGACACTGATATCGATGATTCTCTCGCCATGCTGAGCACTGACCTAAATTCACTTGTGGATTTGTCCCAAAGCATTATTGCTACTACCACTACAAAAGGTTCTACCACCACTGCAGACAATCAACAGCACATCCTTGTGAATCCGGACAGTCTGTTTCTCTGCAGCGAAACGAAATCAGCTCCAGATATCTTTGTGCCTATTCCAAAATCTCCAAACTCATTAAATAAACTTGGAAATATGAAGACCTCACATAAAGACAACTCTTTAATAATTCAAGGTCCAGATGATGCCTCTCCAGAAAATAAATCTGTTGCATCTATCATCTCTTCACCCCTACCTGTTAGTGAATCACCCACTATGCAATCCTCATCCCCTCTGAAACCTGCTTCTCCTTGTGGCACCACACCTCCAGTCTGTTCTGTATCAGTACCCAAGACTCAAGACACAAGACCACCTCCTATTATGGCTGAGGATTCATCTCTGGAGCCTTCTATTGATGTTGCTTTAGATAATCTGCTCACCATGAACTTCAGCAAATCAGGGGCCGAGTCCCAAAATGTAGTTTCATCAGCATGTAAGATGGATTCAGCAGAACTCCCAGAAGTGTTTGAAGAGACCGTTGTTGCAGTGGACCGTAGGGTGGTACGGCCGGATATGCACACAGAGAGTGAGGCAGGAGATGTGGTTCTTGAAGACCATTTGGACTGTAGGAGTGAGCTTTTGGACTGGGCTGATATGGAACTGAAGCTGTCATATGATGGAGCTGATGGCTCCATGACTCCTACAACTGAGGCTAGCTGGATGGATGAATCCCTTACCCCTTCCTCCTGCCCTGGAACTCCAGATGCCCAGATGGACCTGCCTGCGTTACATCCTGTCAGCACCATGGATAGGATTTCAGCATCTGGACATGTATGCAGGAAATTGCAGTATTTCATTTCAGCCATATAAAATTGGCATGGAGTGTAACTATTAATTAAAGGCTTGAATTGAATGAATGGATTGATAAGTTAACTCTTGAGGTCTGGAATGTTGGCATGTGAATGAAGCATGAACAACATTAACCTGGGTATCATAGCTGTGTTTAGTAGTTTCCAGCTGCTTCGCATTTAGCCTTGTGGCGATAATTCTATTTTAACAACTCCCTCCGTACAGATATTGGACTAATTAAAGAACTATCAGTCTGAAGCTTTTGCTGTGTGTTATGGTGATGACCGTTGCCTGAAGGTCCTCTCTCAATCCCAACAGCATCCAACCTCACGTGGGTGAAAATATTTCTGATGACGACTGACGGTTGCATGTTTTGTCATTTGTATATGAATCATCTCACTGGGTTTCTACCACTGGCCTAGCTCAAGTCTGTGATCAGACGTACAAAGGAGACACCCAATGTCCATCCCATGTACCGGGATGGCATTATTCGCAGGAAGATGGGCCCAGTAATCTTTCACAAAAGCAACTCTCAGGATCGCCTCATAGAAGAGCTCCAAGGCAAGCTGGGAATTGCTCGCAAAGAACGGCCCAAGAAACAACCAGATGATTGGCTGACAGAGGGGGTCATTGTCATGTCGAGCCCAAAACGGTTGCGAGAAGACCACAGCAAGGATGTGGATAAGGTAGATGTGTGAAACAATGGGCAATTCAGTCTTAGACACACTTTTGCACTTTTCGTATACTCCACTGCCATTTTTTTACCTGAAGCCTTTTTTTAAACCTGTCTTTCTTTATTGACCTCAGATTTTTCCTCCTGAATTCTTTCTCTGTCTGTCTCTCTTTAGATTATTATTCCCCCTGAATCTCCTATTCCTCAGAGAAAGGTGATACCTGCAACTCATTCCAGCACCCCAGCCCCACTCCTCCCACCTCCAGCCATGGAACCAAAGTCCAGGCCTACAGTGAAAGCTGTACCAATTCCACCTCCCCCTCCTCCGACCCACACACCACCTATTCCTGTCCCTTCTCAGTTTCCTAGGGAAGCTACACCACCTCCCCAACTTCCTGTAGAATGTGAGCCTGTACTAGTTAAGTCCCCTATTTCTGAGCCACTATGCCCAGCAAAGCCTGCACCAACACCACCTCCTCCTCAACTCCCAGCGAAGCCTGCACCAACACCACCTCCACCTCAGTCACCCCCTCACCCCCCTGTTGTCCCTCCCAAAGTACTGGTGTCTGTGGGCTGTCAGACGGAAAATGATCCATTCTTCCCTCCAATGCAGGTGCAGGCATGGAGCTCCCATTTACAAGGATTTGGAAAGTAGGGGTGCTGATGGTGCACCCCAACTTTCAGCATGCTTTTAACTACAATATAGCAGCAAATATCATTTATAAATAAGATTTTATATATTTATATATATTTATATATATAGATATATATATATATATATATATATATATATATATATATATATATATATATCTATATATATATATATAATGTTCATCATATACCAATGTCTTGCCATCATTTACAATGTGTAATTTATACAAGTATAGAAGTTTTTGTTTTGTTTTGAATATAAACAACTAGATCGTTGTTTCTAGCCTCTATAGAATGGACAACAGTGCAGTCAGATTTTAGGATAAGTTTTTTACTAGCATTGAGGTCTGAGCTCTAAAGCAGAACAATCTATATTCCACTCCATTCCATCTAAACAGTGCATCCAGAAAATATAACCAGCTCTTCACTTTTTCCACATTGTTATATTCCAAAATGGATTAAATTCATTATTTTCCTGAAAAATCCTATAAACAATAGTCAGTAATGATGTTAAAGTAATTTGTTTTACATTTTCACAAATCTATTTAAAATGGAAAAATAACTAGATTGGAATCGGCAAACTGCTAATCTTTTGACATCTTATGTAAACTGTGACAAGACAAAGGAAGAATAGGAAAGACTTTTAACGGGCGTTTGTATGTGTCATTTATGCATGCGTAAAATCCCATTCTTAACCTTGTTTCATTCACAATACAATATAGAATAGAGGTGTGAAAATGTTGTAATATTCAAATGATTTAAATAAGTGTTGATTTTTTTCCTCACAAAACCAAATTGAAAGTAAATGAACAGAAAAGTTCCATATCTAATACATTTTGATTTGTCTGCAAAATGTCATTCATTCTTTCTAGGAACTCGGTCGGTAGGTTTACTGATTGTTTTATAAAACACCTCAGACGTTGTGTGACTCAGTGATGTTGAGATCAAGGCTCTGTGTGCTCTAAAAGACTTGTACTTCTCGATACTGAAGAAAGACCTTAAAAACGTTGGCTGTATATTTAGGGTTAATTATCTGCTGCTGAATAGTTTTAGTCATGCACCTCCCTAATGGAACTACATTATGGATCCGTTTCAGCCCCAAACTTGCAAGGAACCTCCACTGTACTTCATTATTGCATAAGGACACTCATTATTGTACTTCTTTCCAGTCCTTTGGCAAACAACTTCCCTCCTGTTATATATGAATATTTCAGATTTACAGTCCTCATTTCCAGGGCACCATCTGCCAATTTTATGCACCAGCTTCAGTTCTTATGCATAATCGAGTCTCATCTAGCCTTGTTTCCATGTCGGCTTTTGGACTGCTTTTCTCAGATGAAGCCTACTTCTGCCAAATTTCTCCAGACAGTGAATGGATGTACCTTGGTACCATTGAGTTCCACCGGTTCTTTATTGTCACTGCTGGACATCTTCCCATGTCAAAGTGGCCTAAGCATGGTGCATTTTTCATCCATTACCTACCGTCATCTGATTGACTTTTCCTGTTTCTTTGTGCTTCTCGAAATAGTTTGTAGAGCACATCATGAAACTCCGTTCTGCTTTGAGATCTTTGCCTAGGAGAGATGTGCTGCTACAGTACGACTACTTTGTGTCTTGTTCTGCTTGATTTTGTCGAGGTGTTTGACTTGTGACATAAAACAACTTCTACAATCTTTAAGCTTCTGTATGTATTGTAGTGAAGGACCTACCTGTATATCGGACTTGGTACCAAGTATGCAAGTGTAAACATTGAAATCTAAACTGTATTCAGACCAATTACTGATTTAATTTAGATTTTTATTCTGTTCACTTGCTTTGCATTTTGCAAGTTGTAAAAAACTATAATACATTAACAATGGCATTAAGAGGGAGAGATTTTTTTCTAAAGTTCCTATATAGTTTGTCATTTCATATTTAATAAATAATAGTTGATTTTAAATGTATCTCTCAAAGCTTTTAAGCAGTTAGGATGGTGGCATCTTTCAGAATTATTACTGTTCACTTTTGGTATATTTAAATTGTTAACATTATTTTTGTTTAATATGCATGCAGATATTTTAAGTCAGATCATTTAGATTAAATTATAGGAATATTTATGTTTATAGATGAAGCTCCTTATATGTGTGTTTTTTTTATTTATTATTTTATTGACTGAAGTGATCTATTTTCTTCCTCGTGTCTTTAGATCATGGCTCAGGGTAAGGGTCCAAACACACAGGTCAATAAACTAGATAACATGCTCGGAAGCCTACAGTCTGACCTGCATAAGCTGGGTGTAAAAACTGTAGCCAAAGGAGTGTGTGGCGCATGCTGCAAACCTATTGTAGGCCAGGTGAGTTGTACATCTTATTAATATATAGACACTATATTGCTTGTTACAAATATATATGGCAGATATATATAAAGTCGTGTGTGTATGTATGTATATATATATATATATATATATATATATATATACACTTATTTATTTATACATGCTGTATACATATGTACGCATGTGTCTCTGTTGATCTAAATGAGTTTATGTAGTTAAGAAATTGAGAAAGTATGCTGCAGAAACATTGGCTTCAGTGTGGGTTTAGAATTGTGTGTGTGCACTTCTACAGGTCGTAACTGCCATGGGCCGTACATGGCATCCGGAGCATTTTGTGTGCTCTCATTGCCAGGATGAGATTGGTTCTAGAAACTTCTTTGAACGTGATGGACAGCCATACTGTGAGACAGACTACCATCAACTCTTCTCTCCTCGGTGCTTCTACTGCAATGGTCCCATTCTGGATGTGAGAATATTTTCTTTAGACTGCATGTTTACAATCTTATGTCATTGAAGTCAAATATGCATTCTAATATAACGAAGAAAATTCTGAATGTAAAATATCAGATAAATTATGTGAAAGAAGAAAAAAAGATAAAAAATATTTTCCTTTCCAAATTTACAGAAAGTAGTGACTGCTCTGGATAGGACATGGCACCCTGAACACTTTTTCTGTGCTCAGTGTGGAGCTTTCTTTGGCCCTGAAGGTATGTAGATATTTCTGGTGCTGTTCTGTCCACTGTACACAAAATTGTTTAATTTGCTAACGGGCTAAAGTGCTTTTTCTTTTGTTTTTAAAGGTTTTCACGAGAAAGACGGGAAGGCATACTGCCGTAAAGATTACTTCGACCTCTTCGCTCCCAAGTGTGGTGGCTGTGCCCGTGCAATTCTTGAAAATTATATATCTGCCCTGAACAGCCTCTGGCACCCCGAGTGCTTCGTTTGTAGGGTATGTGTGTGCTTAATCTGAAATGTGAATCATATTTATGCACAGAGGTGGAAAAAGTGCTAAAAAAATTCTTTAAGTAAAAATATTACTTTAAATTTATTATTAAATGTATTATTTATAAATATTACATTTTACATAAATTAATTAAAAAAAAAGTACTTCAGTAAAAAGTAGATCATTTAAAATGTACTCTAATTAGTCATTTAAAAACTGCTTCATTCCTTTTGAACAGCAGTGTGAGGAGGTCTGTCCTGTGAAATATACATTTTAAATATATATTTAATTAAAGGAAGATTTAGGGAGGTATAATGTGTCGTGTAAGTGCAGACCGCTCTGATTGTCTTCAGTTGGTCAGTGCCAGACAATCACAGGTAACTTAAATATATTGTTTGTGGGAGAGAAATGTGTCTGTGTTGTGGATTTTGGTTAATATTTTGTGTATATTCACACGCAGCGGATTAAGGCTGCTTTTGGAGAGGCACTTGTTAGGATTATAGCAAACAATATGCAGTGTTGGATTATTTATATATATATATATTATTATGCACAAATGACTTGATATTGATGAATTCACATGAATTATGTACATTTGCCTTTAGCGTTAATTCTCTGTCTTTCAGACCAGTGTTCTTTGTAATGAACTGGATTGGTGTGCTCACAGAAACGGGTAGCCAAACAGCTGCACTGGCTGTACCTTGTATTTCAAAACTGCTTAGCTTAGATTTTGGCATTACATAGTATGGAACATGAATAAATTCTAATATAATTACTTTCCACCTCTGTTTATGCATGGCAACGAAACCTTCCATTCTATAGGCTTGTTAATGTAAATTCTTATAAAATAAGATGTTATCTTATTTTCTCTCATCTGTCTTCTCTAGGAGTGTTTTACCCCTTTTGTAAATGGCAGTTTCTTTGAGCATGATGGCCAACCATACTGTGAGGTTCACTACCATGAACGACGCGGATCTCTCTGCTCGGGCTGCCAGAAGCCCATAACAGGCCGGTGCATTACTGCTATGGGCAAGAAGTTCCACCCTGAGCATTTTGTTTGTGCCTTCTGCCTCAAGCAGCTCAACAAGGGCACCTTCAAGGAGCAGAATGACAAGCCATACTGCCATGGTTGCTTCGTCAAACTCTTCAGTTAGACTGGGTTAATATGGTGTGTGCTTGCTTGTCTCTCTAAGTGTGAGGAAATATGCAACAGATTTAATCAGCCTTATGTAATAGAGGAGAAAAGAGTTAAAACAAATAAATAAATTGTGGTTTGAATTTGTTTGTTGGAATGTGTGTGCAAATATCTGCTCACTGGTTGAGTGTAAAAGAATCAGTTATAGGAATTGGGCTTTGGATCAGTTGACCTGTGAAAGTTTTCACTATAAAAATGCTTTGTGGTATGCAATAGAAAATGCCACAGCAGGCAGAATGTGTGATCACTATTAGTAATACTTGGATGTCAGCTCGGCCGTTTTGATGTATTTAGCATTTGCAAGAACCAATTTATATTACTGTTCTCAGTGCCTTGTTTTCTATAAGAAATTATGATATATGAATTATACCAAAAATAATAGTATAGCACCTGATATGTACATTTCTATGGAGACTGAGATTTTGTGTGCCAAAAATTACCAGCCCATTACAAGCCAGCTAACATCACCTACGTATATTGAACAGTAGTAGTGTAACGGTGTGGTGATGAGTATTGTGCCATTCAAGTAAACTATTTTGTACATATTCAATTATACTTTTTTTTTTTTAAAAGACACGGAGGCTTTTGAACTTTTCTGTTCAGGGGGCATACGCTTTATTTAATTCTTTACCCTTACAGTCCCATTACAATTCGCTTAAATACAACATCTCAGACACTTGTATTTAGGTAACTTGGCCTCATTTTCTTTGTTCTTACAATTTTAGTAACCACTTATTTCCTTTGATTTCTTCAGGCGACTTTAACTGAATAGCTGTGACAATGTTGTGCAATTTCTTTGACTTTAACACAGTATATGAACGGTTTAAAGGTAACTGTGTTTGTCTCAGAGACAACTCTGGGCAATGTTAACTGCTGTATTGTTTTATGAAAATCGAATGGATTTTTCTCCTTTTCTCTCGTCCTTTTTTTTTGCCTCAAAGTCTTAAGTGTCACTCGGACAGTTTTAAGAATTGGTATTTGAAAGATGAATCATTATCAATTTCAACACCGGTTTTTGTGGGTATTTCTATATATTTTCAGTATAATCTTGAGTGCTTGCCAAATAATCTAGTGCTTGTTTATGTGATGGTAAGAATGCATGTGCGAAATTATTAGCAGATAATAATCTTTTGTCTGTATGCATTATCCTCAGACAATACATATTTTTCATCACTGGTATCAGAATGCAGTTTAAATGTATGGTTGTCTTTTATACATGATGTTTATGAAATCACCTGTACTGGGGAGATACTGTGATGAATCACACAGCTTTCCTATTTCATTGTTCATGTCATTCTGAGAGCTCGGTGCCAAGAGGACTCGTTAGTCCGTATGCCTCAGAGCCTATTTACACATTACACTGGTTTTAAGTTTTCCTTTTTCCATTTTAGCATGTGATATTTCTGTTAAAACAGGAGCTTCATTTTTTTCTTCTGTTTATACTGTTACAGTCTATTTCAGTGCCTTCAGTTACTGTTTCTATTTACACAATGTGAATCTGCAGATAAATATTATTTTCCATAACTGTCATTTTGTTATGAGTCATAGTAACTGGCTGAATCCATATCATTATCAATAAAATACTTTCAATGTTTTCATGCACGTTTAATTGTAAGCTTTGTGTTCATTCCATGAATCAGGGGGACAGTAGAAGAATTTCTGTAGTGCATCATGTAAAATGATTTAAATGTGTTACAGGTTTAAGTGATAATATTCTGTTAAATAATCAAGTGATTAAGTGAACAAAAAGTATTTTAAAATAAATTGGTGACAATTGCACGTCATAAAGTTGACAAGTTAATGACAAGTTTGCATTTTATAATATATATATATATATTTTTTTCCATCGGTTACTTTCCTCTTTGTTTTGCCGTTCCACACTGCATTTCATTCAATGGAAACATGACATTTTAAAATCCTCCAAAGTGGACAGAAAATGTCAATGGTGCATTTTTAGTCACTGCTGTGGTATTTCAAAGGGCTGATAATAAATAACCTCAGGTGGAAATAATGACGATTGAAGTATCTTAGATTTTACATTTTCAGGTGTTTCAGTGTGACTGCAGTGCATTAGTGTAGGCCTGGTTTATCTCAGGACACACATTCCCTGAACACAATTAACACACTTACCACAGTGACCATTAACACACACACCTCGGTGACAATTAACACACCACAGTGACCATTAACACACTTAGCACCTCAGTGACCATTAACACACCACAGTGACAATTAACACATTAGTGACAATTAACATTAACACACACACCACCTCAGTGACCATTAACACACTTACACACTTACACATCAGTGACCATTAACACACACACCTCAGTGACCATTAACACACCTCAGTGACCATTAACACACACACCTCAGTGACCATTAACACACCACGGTGACAATTAACACACTTATCACAGTGACCATTAACACACCACAGTGACCATTAACACACCACAGTGACAATTAACACATCTCAGTGACAATTAACACACTTACCACAGTGACCATTAACACACACACCTCAGTGACCATTAACACACACACCACGGTGACCATTAACACACACACCTTACCATTAACACACACACCTCAGCACGGTGACATTAACACACTTACAATTAACACACCACGTGACAATTAACACACCTCAGTGACCATTAACACACTTAGCACAGTGACAATTAACACACCACGGTGACAATTAACACACCTCAGTGACCATTAACACACTTACCTCAGTGACAACACACCACGGTGAGTGGTACAGAAACACTGTAAAGTCTAACTGTTAGCCAGTACTGAGACAGTACAGCAGAGGCTGCTCCCTCCTGCTTGCAGACATATATATGGAAAGGTTTGTCATAGTTCGGGAGGCCCAAAGCAGGGGCGGAGCAGATTGCGTTGCGAAGGGCCATTTATGAAAGGTCCATATCAGGAGTCCAGTCAATAGGCTGTGCGTTAGGGTCCTGATGTGAGAAAGCAGCACGCAGGCGCTTGTCATGAAACGAGCAGTCAGGAATCCACTGGCGACAATGTCGAGTTATTTGGGATTGTTATGCATCAGTATCTACTCCAAACTCGAAAAGAGCATAAGCCAACATCAGGGGACAAAAAAGGAACAACTCCAGATCACTCTTCAAAACTTTGTATTGAATCAAACTTGTGAGTCTTACAGTTTTCTCCAAGAATATGCCATTAGGTTGATAACCTTAACAAATAAACAAATAAAAACAAACAAACAAATAATTAATTAAATAAATTGTTTGCTTTGATGAAAATTACTTATTGTAAACAAAATGAAAATATTCACAACATGAATAAACAATAAGCAAATATCAGTTCAAACAGGTCTCATTTGTTTGTTATCTACATATTGTTTTTAAATCAAACATACATAAATAGATACAAACTATACAATGTGTCTAAACAATAAACAGAACAATATAACTATTGATTAATCAAACTACACAAGTCATATTGCAATATTGTAATGTAACGTTTAGTAAGATCAGTCCTTTAAAGTCCTTTAAATCCAGTCCTTTAAGTAATTAAACCGTTTCATACCATCAATGTCCCTGAGGTGACCACAAACTGATGCGTTTCCCTCTCGTGCATCACTCAATGAAACTCCTGACTTCCTGCGAACACTGTGCTTGTGCATTTCATCCCCGTCACTCTTTCACCGAGACAATCGCATTTCTCCGTTTCACTGCACTCCCAACGCCGGCAAACACTCACCATGTGAGTCTTTTTACTTCCGCATCACGCAGTACCCGCCTTATGATTCAGTTTGGCAGATTTGTCAGATTCCCGTCAGAAACACTTCCGTCTAATTTAGAACTGCAGTTTCATCAAGTTTAGCACATAAATCCATTTCGACTTCACACACAATAGTTAATTAGTCCCAGGAAAGCCATCATGGCATGTTTGGTAGCAGGGCGATTTGTGTTCAGGACCACTTGCATGCGCTCCTTGGAGAGGCGTTTACTCCCCTGGGACAGGATGAACCCCAGGTAGGGTAACCTCCTTCTGGCAGAGCTGCAATTTTGACCTGGAAACCTTGAAGCCTTTGTCAGCGAGATGACGCAGCAGGGCGAGCGAGGCCTGCATGCAAAGTTTAAGAGAGTCTGCCGAGACAAGGAGATCATCAGCGTACTGCAGGACAATGGAGCCTTCGGTGGCAGCGAGATCATCCAGCGCATCTCTAACTACAGAAGTGAAAACCGCAGGGGAATCCATGAAACCTTGTGGAAGGCGTGTCCACGTGTATTGGCGGCCCCTGTGAGTGAAGGCAAAGAGAGCTTGCGTTAGTTCATCTACCGGCACACTGAAAAACGCAGAACAAAGGTCAATAACGGAGAAATGCGAATGTGAGGGTGGAATCATGGTCATTATGGACGGGACATCCGGAACAATAGGAGCAACGGGGACAATAATGTCATTGATCCACTGGAGGTCCTGAGTGAAACGCCAGGTACCGTCAGCTCTTGGGACTGGATTGATGGGAGTATTGTAGGAACTAACGCATGGTTTGACCACACCCTGTTTCAACAAATAAGCAAGAATAACGTCAATGCCTTGGTGTTTAGAATCTGACAGTGGATATTGTTTGACAAAGACAGGATGTGAATGCTTAAGCTTAGCCTGATAAGGAGTACACCACACCAGCCCGACCTCATCCTTGTGCTTTGCCCAGAGATGTGAGGGGAGAGTGGCTACAAGCCTCGAACCTTGTGAGACTAAGGAGAGACATAAGGTCCCGTCCCAACAAGTTA
Organism: Kryptopterus vitreolus; assembly: GCA_030449085.1. Classification (NCBI taxonomy): domain Eukaryota; kingdom Metazoa; phylum Chordata; class Actinopteri; order Siluriformes; family Siluridae; genus Kryptopterus; species Kryptopterus vitreolus. Next base: position 2,998,917 of record JACRUU010000012.1, read on the forward strand.
AACGGCAAATCAGACAGATAAACAAAACAGTGATCAAGAGAGATTGTAGGATCAGCAGGGCATGTTTCTTTTCAATCTTCCTTCTCCCTCTCCTTACTGCGGAGCCTTCTCCCCTGTTCGCCCCCTCCGCTGGTTCTTCCTCAGACTCCTGCTTCGCCACAACCACTCTCGCCTTCACAACATCGTTCTCGTGTTTCAAGCACGGCATGGCTTTGAACAATTCTTCCTCATTATAAGCAGATCCCAGCGAGGATTGCATAACAAACCGATAATCTGCACCTGTCAACTGCAAATGACGAGTAACATGAATCAGCATATCTACATATTGTAGAGGTTGATCAACAGGAGGAAGCATTTTTACAATATTATGCAGCGTGGTCGGGGAAGGTGGTGCAACTTTAGGTCCCTGCGGCCCCACTGACCATACCATGGCAGAATGGGAGACGGGTTTGGGCTCCGTGAAGGACGGAGGGTCGATGACGGACCCAGAGTCCGGTCCGGCATCCCCTTCATCATCCGTATCAGTCTCAGTATCTGTGTTATTCTTAGTTCGCGAGCGAGCGGCAAAAATCAAAGTTTTCTTTTCGGACTTATTCTTATCAGACGGCTTTGAATCGGTTTCTCGCACGGCAGACACCTGTCCTAGATCAGGATACAGTGGTGTTGTTAAGGCGTTCGATGCCATAGGTATATATGGGGGAGGTTTCGTGAAAGGCGATTTTGGTTTAGTGTCCGCCAATCCCGGGGGCATTCTTCAGGATCTGGTCTGGGAATTTTAGTCTTAGATTGCCCCATGCTCAAATGTATACTGACTTGGAATTTCACAATATTACTGAGAGAACAAACACAAAAACACACAAAAACACAGAGAGGAACAGGGACCTGTCTTTATCACGAGTTTTGTGGTGACTGTAAGAAATATAATTTATACCCCCGTTAAGGACATCGTGGGGTTTGATACATGTACCGTTTATGCATTCATGGACAAAACAGACCTGTCTGCCTGGCTCTCTACTATAGTAAAATACATAGGGTCAACACATTATTCTAAATGTCACACTATTTGACATTTGACATAATTCGAGATTCAGACCATCGGATGGAGAGTGCCTACACTTTATTTAGATATGACAAGATATCAATGCAGCACTCACATTTTTCCAACGGAATGAATTCCGGACGAGCCCCCAAGAAACTTTTAGACCCTGATGACAGTCTGTTGTCCGATTCCCTTATCAGAACCAAATGTTCCAATAGCTCACACACCGAATTCAGTCACCGTAGGCAGCAGCAGGTCTCTGTTTCTCTCTCAGCGCTGGGAGCAGAAGTAAAAAACACACACGGTGCAGATTCACATTTCAGCTCAAACTTTATTAATCTCATCATGATATATAAGTAGTAACAGAAGCACACAAAGAACAGTTGTAGGCCAATCAGGAATATGCACGATGTATGTACAATGTTCAGTCATCAAATCATGAGTATGCACGATGTGTTCACAATGTCCGTGACCAAGGAAGGCCAGCTACACATCTTCTAGACAAAACAGGAGTGTCTCCGAATATCTTGCCTTTATGATAAGATTGCGTGTGAAGGATGGAGAAGAATGCTCATTCCGTAGGTCCACATCTACCCTTGATATTCTAGCAGAACTATTTATGTGAGTGCATACATGGTGTACGAGCATAACGCACAAGCCTTCTTAATACAATTTTACCCCACACTAATCATATACATGAACAAAGACTCACTCTCACTCCAACTGGTTTGATTTGTTGACTGATTTGTTGACTTAACTCCAAATATTGACTAGAATTGCTAAGAAACATGTCTGTTGATAAAACACTGTTAATATCACCAGGTAAAATGCAGCTATGACTCAGGTAACGCGTAATATCGCACATCACAGCATGTTTTTGAATGTCTGGGTCAGACCGCAGGGTCAGCCATGATATAGCGCCCCCTGGAGCACGGTGGATTAAGGACCTTGTTCAAGTACCTAAGAATGGCAGCTTGGCGATACTGGAACTTGAAGCTGGACCATTAGTAACCCAGTGCCTTAACCAGAGCTCCCGTCACATGCAGCACATGATGCTTTATCACTCCTAGATTGTTAAACGGGTTCCATACGTCACTACGGTCCTCCCAACTAGTAGCTCGCTAACAAACTGCACAAACTGCATCCTTCTAGTTATAGTGGCGAAAAAAAGTGTCTTGAAAAAGCAGAATTAATTGAGCAGATTCTGTATGTAATTATCATGTACTGTGTGGATTCATGACATGGCTGTATCACCCGCCAGTGTCCATGCAGTGTATGTTAACATTCAGTGTCTCATCACTGCTGAACATCACGTCAACTGGTATCCTCAAAATCCTACTAAACAAAAGCATAACCAGTGTGTGCTGTACAATTACAATTACAAGCTAAAGTCAGTGTTTTGGCATCTTTGTCAACAATTGGAGTCAATGTCCTAATCATGCTTCCTAGATTTCTATTAAAATGTCTAATAAAATGAACATTGTCTAATAAAATGAACATTGTCTAATAAAATGAACATTGTCTAATAAAATGAACATTGCATATCGACTTCATAGGCAGTTGTTTAAGACTTTAACGTAAACGTTAAAATACGAAAATCTGATTGTAGACAACGTTATAACTGTTCAATTCCATCAACACGTACATAATCCGGTTATCTTTCTGACGTAAAACCTGACAGCATATATATATATATATATATATATATATATATATATATATATAGAGAGAGAGAGAGAGAGAGAGAGAGAGAGAGAGAGAGAGAGAGAGGGACGAGAGAGAGAGAGAGAGAGAAAGCATCGTTTTGGTCATATACCAGCTTTGTCCTCCAGGGGGCATCCTACAGAATCACACGGCAGAGAAAAAGCACGCCATGACACGGAAGTGAGGGTAGTTTTTTCCCTTCTCATTGCGGGACACCGGGACGATGGCAGCGGACACGCAGGTCTGTGTGCGAGTCGTGGCGTGGATTTCGCGCTTTACTGAATGTTTATCCGGAATGGGTTTGTTTGTCACGCGTGTTTTAAAGCACGGTGACATTGAGTTTGCTTTGTGACGGTTTAAATAAAGTGTATTTGCAGCACGATCAAGTTAAACGACTCGTGCAATGCAATGCATGTGAGTGAGCACAAAACAGGCTAAGCTAATGTAGCTGCTAACGCTTTACACACACATAACCACTGCACTACACACTGCACACACACACACACACACACACACACACACACACACACACACACACACACACACACACACACACACACACACACACACACACACACACACACACACACACACACACACAGAGAGAATGAAGATACCAGAGCACATGTGTGCCTGCACACTTTTATTCTTGTTTATTCTTGTTTACAGGAACTCCCACAAACAAACAGGATGTTGATTTTCAGCAGTTCGTATTTAAATATCCTCCACTGAGTAAAGTCACTACTGATTATTGACATGACTTTTTGGCAATTACAGCAACAAAAACACGAGTAATTTGATGTAAACTTTTGCCTAGAAACAAACACGTGCAGTTGTGTAGCTTAAAGTTCATTTATTCATTCATTCATCTTCTATCGCTTTATCGCTTCGGGTACGGGGAGTCTGATCATCCCTCGGGTCGCGGGGAGGGGAGTCGTGTCTATCTCAGGCGTGGCTATATCTCAGGCGTCTATGGGCATTAAGGCAGGATACACCCTGGATGGAATGCCAACCCATCACACACACACACACACACATGAACCCGACATCACACACTAGGGACAATTTTCCAAGGTGCCAATCAACCTACCGTGCATGTTTTTGGACCCATAACGGGGACCGGGGGAGGAAACCGGAGAACCCGGAGAAAAACCCCCTTGAGGAGGGGAACATGCACAAACTCCACACACACATGGCCGAAGACGGGAATCGACCCGGACCCGGACCCTGGTGGTGTGAGGCGAATGTGCTAACGTGCTAACCACTACGCCACCGTGCCCCACCCTAGCTTACAAGTTATACATGATAAATATACATGAATAAATATATTCTTCACAATCAAATGTCTTTTGTAGAATACATGACATCATTAAATTGGTTTACTTATGAGACAGTTCTAAATCTTATAGGCATTAGATTGAAAGTTAAGATCGCTAAAGTACATTATAAATTTTAACCTTAATAATTGTGCAAATTCCAAGTTACACACTCCAATTTCTTTAGGGATTTATTTCCAAACATGTAGATCAATGCATAAACTTAAATTAATTCATATAGAGTACTACATAAAGTGAAATTCTTTTAACGAGTGTCCATCAAGAAATAGTTTATAAAGCAATAAAATATATGCTTAATAAAAACATAAAAATACAGCTGCACCTCGGCTTACAGGTGTCATTTGTTTCAGGATGTAACTCGTATGCTGGGACGAATTTTCCCATAAGAAATAATGTATATTTGATCATTTCTTCCAGATGAAAAAGAATAAATATGACTTTTAAAATGATAATACAACTAATATGCACTGATATTATTTATAATAATTGTGCCTGAATATCTAAAAGAGGAAACCATTCTTTATTGCGTATTTTTATGTTTGAGAAAAGTGGATTCTGGCGTACTTAAAGCAGTATTTCTGCACTAAATAATAATACAGCAGTGTAAGATTGTAATACACTACGATAAAGTTTATACAAGTGTATGTGATACTGTTTAGTAATGAAACAAAGACAGTGTTGGAGACGACGTTAAGACAACGCTCTCGCTATGGAACTCAGAAAGGAACTGACAGTTCTAAATGACTGCATGACTGAGGAACTGAACCTTCATTGCAGAGGAATTCGTATCACTTGTAACCCAAAATTTTGACCGGAAGCTGATACAAACGGTTTTGCGAATCCTGACTTGTATACTGGTAGACTCATAAACCAAGGTTCCATGATATATTGATTATATGTAAATGCATACATTAGATAAAATGAGCACTGACATGACCAAGATATCGACAGTAGTCCAGTTTTAAAGTGTCCCAGAGTGTTTGTCACTCATCCAGATATCGACTTTATATAGTTATACAATGCCTTCTGGTCTAAACACCAATACGGCAATAAAGCAATTGGTAAATGAATTAAAAACATCAAGTTGTGAAATAAGTCTGGTCATCTAATAATCACCAATAGTAGCGGGTTAAACACCAAGGTACGGCAATAAGCAATTGGTAATGATGAAGTTAAAAACATCAAGTAGTCAAGTGAAATAAGTCCATCTGTAATCGTGGAGTAGGAGGTTACTGGTGGCGTTAGTGTGGTTAGCACGTTTCGCACTCGGTCACACCGGTTCCAAGGGCACAAAAAATCCGGGGTTCGATTCCCGTCTCAGCCATGAGTGTGTGTGGAGTTTGTGCATGTTCTCCCCGTGCCTCAGGGGGTTTTTCTCCCGGGTTCTCCGGTTTCCTCCCCCGGTCCAAAAAAAAACATGCACGGGTAGGTTTGATTGGCACCTTGGAAAATTGTCCCTAGTGTGTGAATGTGTGTGTGAATGTGTGTGTGTGTGTGTGTGTGCCCTGCGATGGGTTGGCATTCCATGTCCAGGGTGTAATCCTGCCTTAATGCCCATAGACGCCTGAGATAGGCACAGGCTCCCCGTGACCCGAGAAGATCGGATAAAGCGCTAGAAGATGAATGAATGAATGAATGAATGTAATTGGGAGTCGTACATGCAATAAAAGGGATAAAAATAAAATGCCTGTACTGTCATAAAAAGCCAGTGTGAAGTTTGCAGGTGGTCAGCAGTCATTTATATGAGTGTTCTTTCACTTTAGATGTTGAAATGTTTGTCCATGATGACTGTGTATATGCATGGACAGAAAGATCGGTGTGGCTGTGAGGCATGGTGGGGTTGGCAGCTTGAAGAAGTGTAGTGTTGGAATTAAAAATGATGTTTGATGAACATAAGACACAGTAATTTAACACATGAAATGGTTGTTAATATGAATGAAATGCAGTTGGGAAATATTTCGGATATGTGGGTATTATTTGCCTTTACAGTATGTGAAAATGTACTCTTTCTATTCACACGTTATCTCAGTCTTTGTTGATTGGTAATTCTTAGTAGAGATTTTACATCTATCACAGTAATATCTGCTTACTGGTGCTCCAGTGATGGACAGAAGAAAGTGGAGCTGAAAAGGCCTGTTAACAGCAACCTAATTGTATATTTTCAGAAAGTTCAGTGTAGTTACATTAATATAAAACGTACTGCATGTCCTTTATACTGTTAGAATCAATGGTATTTGTTGAAAATAAGCCTAATATGTTTATATCTACCTAATATCTACCTAATTTTGATCCACTTGTATCTGCACACACAAATTGCTTTTCTCTGTATAAACTGTGCTGTGTAGAAAACTCAAGTCTTTAAGACTGTTGTTTACAGCAACACCACCTTCTTTAACCATGACATACTCCACTGCGATGACATGTTTATATATGTGTCATGGCAGGTTTCAGACACACTGAAGAAGTTTGCTGTGAAAGTGACTACATCGAGTGTTAAAGAACGTAAGGAGATTTTAGGAGAACTGAAGGAATGTATAACTGGGAGGAGTAAGTTGGGAATTAAAAGTCAACGTCTTCCAGCAATTATTTTTATTTCCACATGTCTTGATTTAACAGTTGTTTGTTCCCATATTAGATCTGCCTGAACCAGCAAACAAAGGTCTATGCAAGCTCTTTTGTCTTACCCTTCATCGATACAGGTGAGGGAAACACTTTTTACGACAGACAAAAGTCTTTTGCCTGTCATTGGGATATCAGAATTTTAAAACTCAAGTATGGTCATGCTGATTATTTGAAGAAAGCTACAAGTCGTTTGTGGTTTTATCGTAGGGATGCAGCATCTCGGCGTGCTGTGCTCTCTGTCATTGACCTGCTGGCTCAGTCTCACCCGGATGCCATTGCTTCCCAGCTACCTTCTGCCCTGCTGTCATGTGGAGTTGTCAGTAAGGGCATAATGCCAGGGTACGATTACTACATTCTTAAGTTTACTTTGTTGTAATTTTTGACATTGGGAAAATGACGACCTGTCTGTAGAGTTTATATTGATATTGTGGTCGATATGACTGTTTGTTTTTATTGATGGAATGATTTTTGTTTGTTGATGCAGGAAGAGTACAGCATCTGCTGCTTGTTGTGCACTGCCATGGACTTGCCTAATAGTGCGCATAGTCTTCCCCATGCCAGAGAGCAGAAAGACATCCCAGTGGGAAAAAGTGGTTAGTGGTTATCTACAATAACCTTGTTTACAAATAACTAAAGAGTAAAAGTAAATGAAATAATTAAAGAAAGTAAATAAAGTTAAAATTCTCTGCCTCCTTAGAGTTATTACCAATTAAAACGTAAATCAGGTAAAATCTTGTTGAGTATACCAAATTAAATTTTGTATAGCAGACTTGCAAATGTTTTAAAAATTGTTTCACTTTTATCTAATATTGTATTTGTTATTTTAGTAACACTTTTATTCCGAGTGTAATATGTAGAATTATTATTATTATTGTGTTATGTAATGTTGTGTTCATTGATTTCTATTTGTGTAAAGGGAAGATTCCATACATATATTTCTTATCATGACCGTGTTAATGAGGTGTGTTTTAATGTGCATCACTAAAATACAATTCTGGATTAGTGTATTTAAAAAAAGGCTGTATTTGAATGAGTAATAAGATTTGTCTATGTAAGAACAGGTGGAGGTACAGAGTCTGCTGTTTGCTGAAGTCATGGGTGGAGCCTCCAGAAATGCCATCAAGTCTACCACTAAGCGCTTTAACAAGTTGTGGAAAGATGTAAGTGCCTCAATTGCAGGACTCTAACTTTTAAACCCTGGGGTTCACTTTAATTTAACACCAGACGCTGGAAAACTACGGCATTTGTTATCTTTCAATGCACTTTTACCAGTATTACATTATAGGCAACCATGTTATGCTTTTATTTGTTTACTGAGCTTTTGTGTTTGCTTCTGTCAAGATTTTTAAAATAAAGTAAAGAAATACAGAGAAGGAAGATTTCTGTGCCAATAGAAAGCTGGCTTCATAAATAAACATGAATCCCTTCATCGATTTTGAGTGTATGTCTGAGTTAGGCCATCGACAGTACCTTACTAAGTATTAGCACTAGTATTCAAAATGATAAACATATCCACATAATCGGTGTTAAATAACTACTTTATATTTAATGGACTCTTATAAATGGGCTCATAGGTTACGGTTGAAATGAAATTCTCTTCTATCAGAGAACATAAATTGAAAGCTTTACGGTGTTTGTTTATTTCCAGGTCCCAGGGTTGGTTGAGCAGTACATGAGCACCCTGTTAAGCCTGGACCAGAGTCCCTTCTCTCTGCCTCTTCTGGCTGCATGTGTGGACTTCTGTGCTTCTCTGAAAGACATGACCACCATTAACAAGCATAAGGCAATTTTCTCTCGTATCACAAAGCCTCATATAGAGATGACACGTCCATCATTTTCCGTCTGATCTACAAACACTTATTCGTGTTCTTTCAGGCAGCAATGTTAGATCTGTATATGAAGACTGTGCTGATGAGCAAGACCAGACCATTCAAGCACATTCTGGTGAGTGAGACTTTAATATCTTGTTTAAGGGCACATTCTCCTGACGTCATTTTACATTACCTTAAATAAAATCTCTTTCAGGCTAGAAGCAGTTCTCTGCTCCGACATGTTTGTCACTCTGAGTTCAAGGAGCATCTCTTGCCCACTTTACAAAAAGCTCTGCTACGTAGTCCTGAGAACTCCATGCAGAGTAAGATAAACATTAAGGCACATTCTGCCCAAATTTATACAATTTATATCAAATCTATACGAATTTAATGTGTATGTCTCTCTCTCTCTCTCTCTCTCTCTCTCTCTCTCTCTCTCTCTCTCTCTCTCTCTCTCATATATGTCTAGCCATCTCATCTATGCTGGCTTCACTTACTCTTGATCTCAGCCAGTATGCTTTGGACATTGGAAAAGGACTTGCCAGTAAGATTAATGCTACTATTGTAAGTAAAGAAAAATATTTGACAACATCTTTTGACATCTTTGTGTGTTTATATTTTTAAGGTCAACTGAAGGCAAGTAACACTGAATTAATGGAACAGGCAGTTCAAGCCCTCCACAATTTGGCCCAACAGTGTAGTGACCCAACCGCCATCCAGGACCTTGTAACTCATCTTTTTGGCATTCTTGGAGGTGAGATGTTATTGGAAAAAAAGTGACCACAGTTTCAGGCAATATCAGTATGTGTTTACCATCTTCATTTATTTGTGTTATGTTTATGTTCACTGCTGGTGAATTTTGATAGATATATAGATAGGTGTGTGTTTGCAGTGCTTTGTTTACTCGTTTCTGTACATTATTTATTTAAGTTTGAGTAAAGAAAGAACGTTGTAAATAAATGTGTTGGATTGGCGGTTGAAATTTAGCCTCTTTTAATATACGTGTGAAATTTTATTAATTAATTTTCACATGAATAAAATTAGTGCTATTTAAATGAATGATCATAGCCCTTATATTAAAATATTTCTTCTTCTTATTTGCAGGTTCAGAGGGGAAACTTACTGTAGTGGCCCAAAAGATGAATGTACTTTCCGGTATGATTGTATGTTGCTAAATTTAAGAATGGCATTTCATATAAGCTACATACAGTGCTCAGCGTTTATGAGAACACTCCCTTCGACAAGTAACACTTTTAAGCAGTGCATTTTTGGCACATCGAGCTTCTGTAGTTATCCGCCTCCGGTTCCACATTACACTTGAGAAGTACATAATGCAATACGACAGCGCGCTCTGACCAATCCAAAGAGCTCGTTTCCAGGAAGGGTTGAAGGACATTCACCAAGCCAAAGGTAGCAGCACGACTAATTTATTCCAGCAACCTCAAACAGATCCATGCTGTTGAATGGGGAGGTGTGTGTGTGGCGTTGCAGGATAAACATGACAGTAGCACCCCAAAAATACCAGCTGAAAACAGGTACAAATTGTGGACACATTTTCCCACTGTAGTCAAAATCTAAATTTATAGGACATATCATTCATCTGTACCCATGACGTACACTAGTCTACACTGCAGAGAAATGGCATGCATAGGTAGAAGCCTCTCATAAATAAATAATTTAACTCAATAAAACCCACGATGAGCCCATGATGACAAAGATGAAGACTGCTGGAACTCTGTACTCTGGAGTGAAGCCAAGATAAATGTTTTCGGAGCCGATTTCTTCATAACTGTATCGTGTTGCAAAGATAAGGAATACAATGAAATTACAATGCATGGTGCCTACAGTGAAACATGGTGGAGGTAGTGTCCTTATGCACGGCTGCATGAGTGCTGCTGGTGTCGGAGATCTGCATTTCATTGATTCCACCATGAATTCACAGCTGTGTTTCTGTATACGTAGAAGAATAGATGCTACCATCACTCCCTGTCCTTGATCCTCGTGCACATTTCCAGCATGACAAAGTCTCACGTGTAAAGCCACTGGATATCTGAAGAAGAAAAGGGTTAAATTGATTCAGTGGCCAAGTATGTCTCCTGATCTGAAGCCAAATGAACACGTATGGGGAGTTCTGAAGTTGAGCCTCATTCTCCAGTACCCAGTAATGAACATGGAAAAAGAGAGATGGTTCAACTTGTTCATTCCATGCCTAGAAAACATGGTGGTGTTATTAAAAATCATGGAGGCCATACAAAGTGCTAGATTGTACTTTGTACTAAATTTCTGTAGTAGCGTTGTATAAACCTAATTAGACTAAATCTGAATAATGTGTAATCTAAGTTAATTATTAACCTTACTTTCAACATTTTGGAAATTATTTTTGTGTTCATTGAGATATTGTTTAAAACGTTAAACACATTTATACTGAGCACTGTATAAGCCTTACTTTATCTTATTGTTTTCAGTATATTTTATAATATTTACTTATTGATTGTAGGTGATTTTATTATTTTGTATTCTATGTGCAGGTGTTAAAAGCTGTAGCTGTCATGCAGTAACTGGGACCTCCAGCCAGTCCCTCAGCTCCAGTGTGGCTCTGCAGTTTGTTCCATTTTTGCAGCAGGAAGGTGAGCGGTAACTCCACTGGGCATTAGGAGTAGCCAGGCATGATTAATCCTACAGTTATAAATGTGCTGCTAATTTTGTGTGTTTGTGTGTAATAGTACATGAGGGAACACTGGTGCATGCTGTGTCGGTGATGTCGCATTGGATGGCACGTCTAAATAAGGAGGTTCCATCTGCTTTAAGAGACTGGATTAAGAAATCCTTCACACTGAAGTCCTCCACCTCTGCTGTGCGCCACGCGTACCTGCAGGCCATGCTCAGAGCTTTCAAAGGTCACTGCTTTTGTTTTGTGTCAGTTTTGTTAACAAAAGTGTAATTGCTCAATTTATTCTGATCAAGTTGTAGATCATTACTGAAGCACATAAACTGTATTGGTCTGGTTTTTTTTATTTATATATTTATATATATAGGAGACACTTTGGCCCAGGCTGTGGATTTTGTTCCTCTGCTCATCCAAACAGTAGAGAAAGCATCTGTTCAGAGCTCCCAGCATACGTTTCTGTCGGAGGCTGTGGCAGCTTCTGTAATGCTTTGTCATCTCTCCATGTTGGACTCAGTTCCTGGTGAGACATTCTAAGTGTGAGATTTCGGTTATTAATACTTTAGTGTTTTTACGGAAGACCCGGCTGTAATCTCACTTGAGCTTTGCAATGTTATCGTTTTCTATTGATAAAATTTCATTTACCTGCTGATTTGATTGTTTTATGGCTTTATATAGTTATATATCGCTTGATGTGTTTGTAGAGTCTAAAATGACCTGCTTTTGGAATCTGATTCTTGATGAGAAGAAACCTCTCTTCACCAGTGAGAAATTTCTCACACAGACCAGTGAGGAAGGTTGGTATGTCTGCCAGCTGCTGTTTATTTTCAATGCCACTCCAGTTTGTTCAAATGTGTTTGTGTGTGTTTTCAGCATTGTGCACAATACTGCAGCTGTGTGAAAGACTGTTTCTGGATCATCCACAGAGACTGAACAACAACAAGGCTCAGTGAGTTTTACTCTGATATGTAAAAGACATATCTATACAGACATGTATCAGTATGTTCAGCATTCCCTTCATTTGCCTCTCTGTCTCTGTAACTACAATTAGTACATGTTAGAAAATTGCTTTATTTCTTTTATTTATTTCTTTTCATTTGAGGTGAAATATATTTATATCTACTTGATAAAACAACGCTGAAGGTGAATTTGTTCAAATGAATGTCTAATATTTGATGAAATTTTCAAACCAGCCTCTCTGGCATGAAAAATGGTCAGGATCAACATCACATGGCATTTTTATTTTGCTCCAGAGTCTCATGTTTGATATAAACATGCAGCTGCACTGAGCAGGTATAAATATACTCCCAATAAAATAACTAACTTAAGTTATTATTAAGTGTTGTTTATCATGACACATGCATGTTACTTTTCTTTACATGCATCAGACTTGGTGCTTTAATGATGTGGAGGTATACTTTAACCAAAGAAATGTATAAATGTACAGATCATCACACAACATAAACTCCTGACATCTTTATAGTTATTTTCTCTAAACATTCAGCTGAAATGCCTCTTGTAATACATGGCAAAGGTGGTATTCTCTAGTTAGATATTTCTTTCTGACTTTGTAGTCTTTTCTTTTCCCAGAGCACTTCAATACATTTCAGGTGCAGTGGCTGGACATTATAGATAATGCTGTTGCTCCAATACATTTACTCTCAAAATATAACATGCAAGGAAAATGCTTCATTGTCTTATATAATTCTGTTGGTTATCCACAGCTGCATGACGTTGTGTTATGGAATGATAGTCTTGTTGGATTAGTATTCCTTTCACTGTTTAACTTACTGTAATGGATGAAAAATGAGTATTGAATTACATAGCTTGTGGTATATAAACAAATAAAAAAATGTTTCTCTCAAAAATAATAAGACTCTCCATCTCCTCTCTCTAGGATGTACCATCGGGCTATAGTGGCTGGACTTGTGTGTCGGGTGTATCAAGTACGGAAACGTGCACATCAGACTGTAAAGAAGCTTCTTTCTTCACTGAGTAGCTCTGGCCATGGCCTAGTGAGAGAACTGTGTGTCATCATCAACAAACATAAGGTCAGAAATTTGCTTTCCTTTTGAATTGTTTCTATTGTACTTTGTAATAATACATATTATTTATTCATTAAAAATATATTTTTAAAAAATGTTATAAAATAAATTATTTTTAAAATAAATACATTTTTATTTTTTTGTCTTAGATTTTGCCTCAAGAAGCTGTTCAGACTGAGACAGGAGAGTTGACTGATCTAGGTCGTGTATATATCCCTCCATGGATCCTTGTAGAGGCTTTAAAAGTTATATGCGCAGGAGCCGGCCACTGGAATGACACCAGCGAGGCTGAGAAACTGGCCCTGGATATAATCTCTGTATCCCACCACCCCTCTATTGGTATGTTTATTTATTTACTTCATTTGATTTATTCATGCTTTGTTTATGAACATGCAGGTATAAGGATGTGCTCGATTTTGAATGTGTATTTATTATAGTGCCTTTAAAAACATTTAAACACCGTTATCAAATAAGTTAAGGTGTTTTCTACTCGTCACATACATGTACATTACAGAGCGGTTCAGAGAAAATGGGAAATTTTTTGGAACTGGGAAATTGTCAAGCGCAAGTCGTCATTTGGACACGTTGGATTGTTTGGACCCAGTTCTATCTGTTTTTAACCCCTCGTCATTAGATATAAAGGTGCATTGAAGTGGTGCACAATGTGCATTTTCTCTGAAAACCTGTTTTATGAACGATGGTAATATGAGGGGATAGAATTTAGATTTCATTACCAGTTGGATGTCATGATGGTGTCCAGTCTGCTAATTTTCCTAGTTGGTGGTTAACCTGGCGGTATACCTGTGAATATTGAGGCTGATGATGATGTTATATAAGTTTCTACAAGAGCAATGGCAAAGTATTTAAGCTGAATAATTGGAGTATCTCTCCAGAAACCAAGCTTGTATAAAGCTGTTATTAATGTTTAGGGCTGTACTGATTCCCCGATTCATTCAATACCAAAAATTCATCCAGGCAGGTTAATGTGTCTCCAATTCATTCATTCATTCATTCATTCATCTTCTAGCGCTATATCCGATCTTCTCGGGTCACGGGGAGTCTGTGCCTATCTCAGGCGTCTATGGGCATTAAGGCAGGATACACCCTGGATGGAATGCCAACACCATCGCAGGACACACACACACTCACATTCACACACTAGGGACAATTTTCCAAGGTGCCAATCAACCTACCGTGCATGTTTTTGGACCAGGAGGAAACCGGAGAACCCGGAGAAAAACCCCCTGAGGCACGGGGAGAACATGCAAACTCCACACACACACATGGCCGAGACGGGAATCGAACCCGGACCCTGGCGGTGTGAGGCGAACGTGCTAACCACTAAACCACCGTGCCCCCGTGTCTCCAATTAGTTTAGTCTATTTATCTAAACATAGAGCACTGCATTTCCCAAGGATAATTATTACTGATGCGTCAACCGAGGAGGCTGCAGAATGAAAAAATAGAGGAATGGGGAAACAATAGCAAGTTAGAGCAGAGAGTGAAAATTTTCAACATTTTAAGCAGTTAAATATATCTAAAAAATAATATACTGAATATAGAATACTGACATGTACACTTCACACACTTCATACAGGTTATAATTTAATTTTTTTAATAAAATTCCTTTAAATGCGTGCGTGTATAATGTTAAATGCGTGCGTGTATAATGTTAAATGCGTGCGTGTATAATGTTAAATACGCGCGTGTATGTTAAATACGTGTATAATGTTAAATACGTGTATAATGTTAAATGTTATAATGTTAAATACGTGTATAATGTTAATACGTGTAAATGTTAAATACGTGTATAATGTTAAATACGTGTATAATGTAATGTTAAATGTTAAATGCGTGCGTGTGTAATGTTAAATGCGTGTATAAGGTTACGTGTGTAATGTTAAATGTGTGCGTGTGTAATGTTAAATGCGTGCGTGTATAATGTAAATGCGTGCGTGTAAATGTTAAATGTGTGCATGTATAATGTTAAATGCGTGCGTGTGTAATGTTAAATGCGTGTGTATAATGTTAAATGCGTGCGTGTAATGTTAAATGTGCGTGTATAATGTTAAATACGTGCGTGTAATGTTAAATGTTAAATGCGTGTGTAAATGTTAAATGCGTGCGTATAATGTGCGTGTGTAATGTTAAATGTGTGCGTGTGTAATGTTAAATGCGTGCGTGTATAATGTTAAATGCGTGCGTGTATAATGTTAAATGCGTGCGTGTATAATGTTAAATGCGTGCGTGTATAATGTTAAATGCGTGCGTGTATAATGTGCGTAATGTTATGTGTAAATGCGTTGTATAATGTTAAATACGTGTATAATGTTAAATGCGTGTATAATGTTGCGTGCGTAATGTTATGCGTGCGTGCGTGTGTATAATGTTAAATGCGTGCGTGTAATATGCGTGTATAATGTTAAATGCGTGCGTGTATGTATAATGTTAAATGCGTGCGTGTATAATGTTAAATGTGCGTGTAAATAAATACGTGCGTGTATAATGTTATAATGCGTGCGTGTATAATGTTAAATACGTGCGTGTGTAATGTTAAATGTTACGTGCGTGTATAATGTTAAATGTTAAATACGTGTATAATGTTCGTGTATAATGTTAAATACGATGTAATGTTAAATACGTGTATAATGTTAAATACGAGTTAAATGCGTGTATAATGTTAAATACGTGCGCGTGTATAATGTTAAATGCGTGCGTGTACGTGCGTGTATAATGTAATGTTAAATACGTGTATAATGTTAAATACGCGTGTATAATGTTAAATACGTGTATAATGTTAAATGCGTGTATAATGTTAAATGTGTGCGTGTATAATGTTAAATGCGTGTGTATAAATGTAATGTTAAATGTGTGTATATGTGTTAATTTACGTGTGTAATGTTAAATGCGTGCGTGTATAATGTAATGCGTGTCGTTAAATGTGTGCGTGTGTAATGTTAAATGCGTGCGTGTGTAATGTTAAATGTGTGCGTGTGTAATGTTAAATGTTAAATGCGTGCGTGTGTAATGTTAAATGTGTGCGTGTGTAATGTTAAATGCGTGTATAATGCGTGTATAATGTTAAATGTTAAATGCGTGCGTGCGTGTATAATGTTAAATGCGTGCGTGTATAATGTTAAATGTTAAATGCGTGCGTGTGTAATGTTAAATACGTGCGTGTATGATGTTAAATACGTGCGTGTATAATGTTAAATGCGCGTTAAATACGTGCGTGTATGAATGTTAAATACGTGCGTGTATGAATGTTAAATACGTGCGTGTATGAATGTTAAATACGTGCGTGTATAATGATGTTAAATACGTGCGTGTATGATGTTAAATACGTGCGTGTATGAATGTTAAATACGTGCGTGTATGAATGTTAAATACGTGCGTGTATGAATGTTAAATACGTGCGTGTATAATGTTAAATACGTGCGTGTATAATGTTAAATGCGTGCGTGTATAATGTTAAATGCGTGCGTGTATAATGTTAAATGTTAAATGCGTGCGTGTATAATGTTAAATACGTGCGTGTATGAATGTTAAATACGTGCGTGTATAATGTTAAATGCGCGCGTGTATAATGTAATGTTAAATGCGTGTATAATGCGTGTATAATGTGTAATGTTAAATGTTACGCGCGTGTATAATGTTAAATACGTGCGTGTATGTAATGTTAAATGTTAAATGCGTGCGTGTATAATGTAATGTTAAATGCGTGCGTGTATAATGTTAAATGCGTGCGTGTGTAATGTTAAATGTGTGCGTGTATAATGTAAATGTTAAATGCGTGCGTGTATAATGTTAAATGTGTGCGTGTGTAATGTTAAATGCGTGCGTGTGTAATGTTAAATGTGTGCGTGTGTAATGTTAAATGCGTGTATAATGTTAAATACGTGTGTAATGTAATGTTAAATGTGCGTGTATAATGTTAAATGCGTGTGTAATGTTAAATGCGTGCGTGTGTAATGTTAAATGTGTGCGTGTGTAATGTTAAATGCGTGCGTGTATAATGTTAAATGCGTGTATAATGTAATGTTAAATGTGTGTATAATGTTAAATGCGTGCGTGTAATGTTAAATGCGTGCGTGTATAATGTAATGTTAAATGTGTGCGTGTGTAATGTTAAATGCGTGCGTGTATAATGTAATGTTAAATGTGTGTATAATGTTAAATGCGTGTGTAATGTTAAATGCGCGCGTGTATAATGTTAAATGCGTGTGTAATGTTAAATGTGTGCGTGTGTAATGTTAAATGCGTGCGTGTGTAATGTTAAATGTGTGCGTGTGTAATGTTAAATACGTGCGTGTATAATGTTAAATGCGCGCGTGTATAATGTTAAATGCGTGTATAATGTTAAATGCGCGTGTATAATGTAAATGTGCGTAAATGCGTGCGTGTGTAATGTTAAATGTGCGTGTGTAATGTTAAATGTGTGCGTGTGTAATGTTAAATGCGTGCGTGTGTAATGTTAAATGTGTGCGTGTGTAATGTTAAATGCGTGCGTGTATGTTAATGTGTGCGTTTAAATGCGTGCGTGTATAATGTTAAATGCGTGTATAATGTTAAATGCGTGTATAATGTTAAATACGAGCGTGTATAATGTTAAATACGAGCGTGCGTATAATGTTAAATGTTACGATACGTGTATAATGTTAAATACGAGCGTGTATAATGTTAAATACGAGCGTGTATAATGTTAAATACGAGCGTGTATAATGTTAAATATAATAATGCGTGCGTGTATAATGTTAAATACGCGTGTGTATAATGTTAAATACGTGCGTGTATAATGTTAAATGCGTGCGTGTATAATGTTAAATGCGTGCGTGTGTAATGTTAAATGCGTGCGTGTATAATGTTTAAATACGCGTGCGTGTATAATGTTAAATACGCGTGTATAATGTTAAATTGTGCGTGTATAATGTTAAATACGTGCGCGTGTATAATGTTAAATACGCGCGTGTATAATGTTAAATACGTGTATAATGTTAAATGCGCGCGTGTATAATGTTAAATACGTGCGTGTAATGTTAAATGTTAATGTAAATGCGTGTGTAATGTTAAATGCGTGCGTGTGTAATGTTAAATGTGTGCGTGTATAATGTTAAATGCGTGTATAATGCGTTTAATGTTATGCGTGCGTGTATAATGTTAAATGCGCGCGTGTATAATGTTAAATGCGCGCGTGTATAATGTTAAATGCGTGCGTGTATAATGTTAAATGCGTGCGTGTATAATGTTAAATGCGTGCGTGTATAATGTTAAATGCGTGTATAATGTTAAATGTACGTGTGTAATGTTAAATGCGTGTGCGTGTGTAATGTTAAATGCGTGTATAATGTTAAATGCGTGTGTAATGTTAAATGTGTGTATAAATACGCGTGTGTAATGTTAAATGCGTGCGTGTATAATTTTAAATGTGCGTAAATGTTAAATGCGTGTAAATGCGTGTATAATGTTAAATGCGTGCGTGTATAATGTTAAATGCGTGCGTGTATAATGTTAAATGCGTGCGTGTATAATGTTAAATGCGCGCGTGTATAATGTTAAATAATGTTAAATGCGTGTATAATGTTAAATACGTGCGTATAATGTAATGTTAAATGTTAAATGCGCGTGTATAATGTTAAATGCGTGTATAATGTTAAATGCGTGCGTGTATAATGTTAAATGCGTGCGTGTATAATGTTAAATGCGTGCGTGTATAATGTTAAATGCGTGCGTGTGTAATGTTAAATGCGTGCGTGTATAATGGATCATCCATGGAAGATGGTTTCTCTGCAGACTGCATCATAAATAATGTTATACATAGTTAGCTGTCGATTGTCCCTTACACATATAACACACGTGAAACTTTTTTTCATTCTTCAATTATTTGATTTTTATCATAAAACAACAAAAATATATTTGCATTACGGTATTGTGTATTGGTGACAAAAGTAAAAGTACGTAATTGATTTTTATACGTAATATCAATGAAACGTTTGACATAACAGTATATGTTCTGTATATGGTATTTGTTGTTCTATGGATCTTGTTTAAAGAGTAAAATATCTGTTTTTCTTTTACAAAGTTTCTGCCAAACCAGGATTGTGGCCTTTGCTGTTGTCCAGCATGAAGATGGATGCTGTATTGTTTGTTGGTCACCATGTAGAAGCTATCCTCTCTCTGCTTCTGGAGGGGAATGATGACAACCAGGTGTGGACTCGCATTTTCATATCAGCAAACAACAACAAATGTTTTCTTCTGCTTTTCTGTTGCCTGTCAATTGTATACATGTGAAAAGAAAAATAAGGATCTCTCCGTGGATGTTCTCTACTGCTAGGCTGTTAGAAATGCCATTGGAGAGTTGGCAGTCATTTCTCCCGGTAAACTGCTTCCTTGTGTAATGGACCATGTGATCCAGAGGCTGTCTAATCCAGCACTGAAGCTGGTGACGCGTCAAGAATATGCCATCATGCAGACACCGGAGGGAATTCTGTATGACAATAGCATCATCATGAGGTAAGAGATGGGAAGTATGTGTGTATGTATGTATATAAAATCAGTATTATTATTATTTTATGATTTAATTTTTTTTTTTTTTTACCTTTCACATCCCATCATGCTTATTCAGTGCCCAGCAAGAGAGCACTAAAAAGGGCAACATGAAGAGAGAAAATAAGGCGTACTCCTTCAAAGAGCAGATCATTGAACTTGAGCTACAAGAGGTAAACTACTTAGCACTGAATATGTATCATTTTCTTTATAAGTCTTCTAATAAGCTCTTATATTGATAAATATTTGCCTATTTCTGTTTTGCTTCTTCTCAGGAAATCAAAAAGAAAAAAGGAATTAAAGATGAGGTGCAACTGACCAGCAAGCAAAGGGAGATGATGCAGAACCAGCTGGGGAAGGAGTCCACGATACGGAAGAAACTGCAGGGGGTGACACAAATTTGTATTACCTTTGATCATTATTGAATGAGATGGTGAAATATTTTATTTGTATTAATTGGAAGTTCCCAAGTGAGTCACTGTGTAAATTATTAATAAAAACTACTGCAATTCATAATGGAACATAGAAAATATCCAATTACAGCATATTTCTCCTAAATATTATGTTTCCTTTGTTTAAACATTTGATCATTCTATAATCTTTTGTGAATGAAATGAAGTTTAAGATTTGCAAATGGAATACTTTTTGGAATTGGCATGATTTATATAGTAGAGCTAAAAATGTCCAATGTGTCACGGTATTACGGTATTACACCATTACGCCTTCCTGGGATAGGTTATATGTCGATATACATGCACACGTGTTCCTGATGATAAATCGAGGCATGTATTATGCATTCTTAAATAGTTATTTCAATCTTCTGCAGTTGGATATGGTGGTTGCAAAGCACAGTGGGGCTTTTGGAGGCCATTATGTCTCGGCGCCCACCTCAGATTTCTCATCACATTCCTGGAGTTCTTCATGTGCTCCAGCCTCTTCTGAACTCCTCTTTAGCTGCCCCTCATGTGCACCAAACCTTCTTGAATATTGGCACATGCATCATGCCGAAAAAACCTACACTTCCTGGGTAAGTACATTTGTGTTAGTGTATTAGCGTAGCATAGCCTTTTTAAATAGACGGACAAGTGTTCTTTTTAATTGTTACATGTAAGTGTGGAACCGTGTGTTCTCGTTGGTAGTCTTACTGTTTCTTGTGACTCTCCAGCTCTTCTTGTGGGTCATGTGACTTTACGTTTATTGAAGCCTGAATGTGAACTGGACCCAGAGTGGTCTCAGGAGGAGTTGAGCACAGCTACACATCGAACTGTCCAACTTCTCTATACATACACAGTTTCACATAGAGAAGGAAAAACAGGTAAGACCACTCACACTCACCACCAGAGAAATATAGGATTATGTGCATGTATAATCACTTATCATATCCTACTATATTGCTTCCAACTCGGGCCGCATGAGTAATTTTATAGCAATGTCGATGTCAGGCTGTGCGGCTGGGTTACTATCAAAATGATAAATCTATAAGATCTCACTGCTTCCGGTTGGAAGGACGAGATGACAGACGATGGTTCAACAGTGACAGCTTTCTTTTCGTTTTCATTCACGTTTGTCCTGGTGCTTTCCCTCCCTCTTACTCACGATGGCACACAAACCCACTCTCGGTGTAACAAACAACGATATCTCTGGTGTCTGGTACATCCTGCGTGAACGCCACCCCGAACGCCTGTTAGTATTCCCCTGGAGGGTCCGAACAACAGAGACACTGTCTACCTTCAAACGCCGATTGAAGACATACCTCTTCCAAAAACACCCATCCTAACACATCCTCACCTCCTGCTGTCCAGGAATCCATATTTAAAATAAAAAAACCTGTCTATGAACTTGTACTTTAGTTTGTATTTACCCTACATGAACGAATTTATCCTTGGATGGAGTCCTAAAGCACTACTTGTACGTCGCCCTGGATTTGAGATTTGTATTTCAGAGGAAGATATAGAAAAAAGAGAGAATTTACCCAAACGCAAGAAAACAGTACAAACATTTAACCATTTGAAATACGGCAGTGACTAGATGCAAAGAGAAATGTTAGCATTGTTCACATAAAGGTTAAAATGATGTTGATCCAGTAGGCTGAAGTTTCGGTTAGCATGGAGTTCAGCTTCTCCAAAAAAAAGAGAGACAATCTCTTAATCAGACAAGAAAATAGTCATGACCCCTTTAACACTTTGCCACACACACATGGATTCTATTTGTCGTCTTTTAGCTCTTAAGCAAGTAGTCAGACAGGTAGATATAACTTATGTCATAGCTATGCAGTAACAATACACAGGGTCATTCTAATACTTACGAATATGTCATTGCCAAAATGCAGAAACTTCTAAGGGGTTAACTTTCCAGCACAGTTATATAGTATATACTGACTTTATGTCCATTAGACAGAAATAATTGTATAGGAATGGGAACACAATATAAATGAAAGATTTAATATATGGTATGCAATTCATGGATAATTTTCTCTAAACAAAAGTGCTAAAGTACTTTATTTCTTTTGCAGATTCGTGCCCTCTGTCTGCACCAGCTTTCTCTTTTTGTTTCCCCCTGCTGCAGGCCATCCTCACTGCAAACAGTGGCACCTCTGAGGAGGCGGAGCTCATGATGATGCATGCGTTACAGATCATTCACACACACACTCAGTTGCGCTCTAGCAATGATGACAGTGATGAACTCATTGATGAGGTTAGACTCACTCTGGAAAGAGTTTCTGCTGTATTTGGGTCTATTAAATAATGTACAATTAATGAATAATAATAATAATAGAAAATATGGAATGCATACTTTTGGGGCAGTGCATTCACAAAATTTGACCTACAGCTGATTTGCTGCAAATATTTCTCTTTCGTCTCTTCTGCTGATATTGAGTATAGATTTAATCATGAATGTTTGGCTGATTTTGTCAGGATGGCCCGGAGCTGCTTCCCCGCGGGGACATGCTTATACTGCTCAGTAAAGTGATTGGTACTGCCACACCACGACTTCAGGTATTTATAACGTTTCTAGTGTCACATTTATATATAAATAGCAAAACCTCAGTAGTGAAACTTATCAGTTATATGATGTGAATGTGTTTTGCAGGTGCTGGCATCAAGCTGTCTCACAGCTCTTTGTGCAAGTGCTGGAGGGCAGGAGGGTTGTGCGTTGGCTGATCAAGCTGAGATTGATGTACTTCTAGAAGCCCTGCTTTCTCCGTGCTTTTCTGTTCGAGATGCAGCACTCAGGGTGTGTTCAATAATATTCATTCACATAACATTCTGCTCTGTCAAAATTTACTTTCACCTAATAGTCATATAAATATTAGTACAGAAGTATACTCAAAATGGTCGATTAGAGATACTGAGCTAAGCATATGTGCAGTTTAAGTTTGAAATTTACATGTACTCAAAAATTACATTTAAATTTCCCCAGTTCCTAAATAATAATAATACTTAATAATAATTTACTGGAATATTCCAAACTGTTCAAAGTCTTAAATGACAGTGTATGTAAACGTATTACTCAATGGAATAATGACCATATTAAAAATAAATGTACTTCAGAAGGGTCTGATGCATGAGAAAACAACTTAACAAAACTATATTTTGCTCTATTTATATAAAAAAAAGAATTTGGTATGTAAACTATATTTCAAACCCCGCTGTACGTTATTTATTGTTATGTATTTCACTTATGTAAATAATCCTGTGTGTGTACATGCAGGGCCTTTCGGAGCTTCAGCTGGCATTGCCCACAGACAGTGCCGAGCCCAATGGTCTCAATGTGCTCCGGAGACTCTGGGTGGCCAGATTTGATGTCGAGGAAGAAGGCAGGGCACTCGCAGACAAGTGAGTCTGGACTTACCTTATGTTTCTTCAAAAGTAATGGATATTTTAGTCACATTTTCTGATGCAAGTAATAAATAATAATAATAATAATGATAATAATAGATTTTTCAGCTATGTTAACAGTGCTAGTGTGTTGAGAAGGTGGTGGGAGTATTTAGAGCAGCTGATGAATGAGGAGAATGAGCGAGGGAAGGGTGGATGATGTGGGTAGGATTAGTAAAGCGAACGAGAGAGCAGCTATGAAGAGGATGAAGAGTGGAGAGTCGTGTTGAACCAGATGACGTTCCAGTGGAAGCGTGGAGATATTTAAAAAGAGAATATTGTTGAGCGAGATTGTTTAACAGGACTTTGGAAGGTAAGAGGATGCCTGATTAAAGATGTGCAGTCCTGAAGGTCATTACAGGAGGAATAAGAACATGCAGAGAAAGAACACACTGCAGTTTCTGCTTAGAGGGTTTTAGTGGAGAGATGTAGGGAAGATGAGAAGAAGTTGCCTCGTGTGTTTGTGGATCTAATAAAAAGCAGATGACGGGATTCCATGAGAGGATTTGTGATGATATATGAAGTCCGCTGTGACAGAGAATTATGTGAGGATGTTGTCGGACATGTATGAGGACAGTGTGACAGCAGCGAGGTGTGCAGTAGGAACAGCGGTGTGATACATGTACAGTGGCGAGTATAAGTATGTGAACCTTTTGGAATGTCATTGTTTTATGAAATCATTTATAATAGAATGTAATCTGATCCTCATCCAAGTCAAAGGGTATTGACAAACAGTGTGTTTAGAAATAATAATACAAAAAAGTCTTCATGACTTATTGAACGCACTAATTTATCATTCAAAATGGCAGTTGGAATAAAGAGAACCCTTAGAAGGAATAACTTCTTGGTCGAGAAGCAACAGTCTCAAAGTGTCTCTATTTGTAGTTCATTTGCATAATTGTAGACTGCTGAATTTCTAAAGTCTTTGAAATAACTCTGTAACCTTGCTAGCTTTATATAAATCCAACATTCCTGATGTTAGATACTCTGCTATTAATGGCGAGGCTCACATAAGCATTATCAGTCAGCGTGGCTATAGTCCACACCTCCAAGCGTATAATCTGTACTCGACTCCAGCGTGCAAAAACCCGACTCGGATTAGCTTTATTCAGGTCATTAACTCAAGGGTTCACATACTTTTCCCCACAAGCACTGAGTAGTTTTTTATTGTTCTCAATACAGACATGAAAGATCAGATTTTTTGTGTTATTATTTCTAGACACATTGTTTGTCAACACCCTTCACATAGATGATCAGATCACATTTTAATACAAATTGCTTCAGAAATCAAAAAAACAATGAAATTCCAAAAGGATCACATACTTTTTCTTGCCACTGTATATATGTGTGTGTGTGTGTGTGTGTGTGTGTGTGTGTGTGTGTGTGTGTGTGTGTGTGTGTGTGTGTGTGTGTGTGTGTGTGTGTGTGTGTGTGTGTGTGTGTGAGAGGTTATTTTGAGGGGGCAGCAAATGTACACTGTTATACACACTCACTACCTAACATTTTAGCAGTGTCATGTATGGGGTGTTGTCACATGGAAATTTGGAGTGCCTTCCAAAATTCTTGGCACCCTAGCAAAAGAAAATGAAGTTTTTTTTATTTATTTATTTTTTAATATTACTAATGACAAGATTTAAATAGATTCTTCTGTTGTAAGAGTAGTAAAACATCATTCAGTACAAAGATTTGTGATCAGTTTATGTGCAGTGCTTGTGCGGTTGTTCTCACGCTGTGGTGTTCTGTATATTCGGACTTCTCTAGGTTGTGGCAGACTCTGTGTCTGGAATTGGTTCCTGAGCTGTGTCCATTGATTATTAAAGATGTTATACATCATGAGGAAACGGTGCGGGCAGCGTCAGCCGAGGCTTTATCCAGTGCCATGAGTCAATACCAGGAAGAATCCGCTACTGTTCTGTCCCAGCTTACTGAGCTTTACCAGAAGAAACTTTATGTAAGTCTTTGTATTTCTCACTTCTGCCTTAATAAGGGTGTGGGGTGGGTTTTTATGGGGGGATTTTAACTTTAACATTTTCAAAAGTAACTGTAATTTAATTACACGTTTTTCTCCGTAACTGTAACGAATTACCGTTACTTTTATTTTGTAATTAAATGATGTAACATGTCGTTACATGTAACTAGTTACTCCCCAATACTGCTCACAGTGATATTTCTAAAAATAGATTGGCATATTTTATTTTATTTTTCTAAATTCAGACTGTGTGATGGTCAAATGTTCAACTTTGTTTTCATTGAAAAATACCCCCACCATACGGCCATACGGACTTCTAGCTTCTCCAAATCTTCAGTAGAAATACTTTGCCATCTTTCCTGCCAAAGTTGGTCATTCATTGTGTCAATGTTATATTTGTTTGAAATGACAGTAAAAGCTTCTTGACTTAACTAGACTAGTTCATAATAATTAGGTCCAGTGACGGGGCGTGGCAGGGAAGCAGGGTTGAGGTTTCCTGCAAGTTTGGGGCTGCATTTCTGCAAATGAAGTTGTAGATTTAGCCATGAATACTGGTGTTTGCCCCACATTTAATCTGCAGGTGGAAAACGAGCCCAAACACACAAGTAATGTCATTAAGAACTGTCTGCAGCATAGAGAAGAACAAGAAGTCTAAGAAGTCATAGTATTCCACCCACTCCCCCATAGAGTTTCTCCAAAAACTGTGCATTAATAAACAGTCAGATTAATCATTGCTGTATTGCAGAAACAGTGTGGTTACACCCAATATTGAATCGGGTTTATCTCTTATCTATTTACTTTCCAACTTATTCATTATTTTATAAAGCATATTCAGTATTATTCATGACCCCCATCAGTGGTTTTAATGTTATGGCTCGAGGTTGTATTTCGTTACTATTTAGCATAGACAATCAACATTAACGAGATATATTCCTTATAAATGACAGAGGCCACCACCAGTACTGGATGCTTTGGGAAGAGTAATCTCAGAAGCTCCTCCTGACCAGTGGGAAGCACGGTAAAGATAATGCCTATCGAGTAATACTACTCTTGTCTGCCCAGATGGGTACTGGAAATGACACATTTCCTGTCTGCAGGTGCGGGATAGCTCTGGCTCTTAATAAGCTCTCTCAGTGGCTCGGAGAGAATCAGGTTACTCCTATCTTTCTGTTTTTTGTACCTGAGGCGCTCAATGACAGACACAGTGAAGTACGGCAGTGCATGCTGGATGCTGCACTGTCTGTCCTCAACACCCATGGCAAGGTATTTCACCATCCATACTTCCTACTTACAGTCTTTTTATTGTTAACATTAATACCTACATAGAGCTGGGCGATATGTCATATAAATTGAATCTTCTACAAAATATATAGTGGATACTGTTTTTAGTCAGTGTTTATTTGTGTGTGTATATATATATATATATATATATATATATATATATATATATATATATATCTATAAAATATATAAACAAATGATTTTTAATTTTTATGGGGCACGGTGGCGTAGTGGTTAGCACGTTCGCCTCACACCGCCAGGATCCGGGTTCGATTCCCGTCTCGGACATGTGTGTGTGGAGTTTGTGCATGTTCTCCCCGTGTCCTCAGGGGGTTTTTCTCCGGGTTCTCCGGTTTCCTCCTCCCCTCCGGTCCAAAAACATGCACGGTAGGTTGATTGGCACCTTGGAAAAATTGTCCCTAGTGTACCCTAATGTGTATGAATGTGTGTGTGTGTGTGTGTGTGTGTGTGTGCCCTGCGATGGGTTGGCATTCCATCCAGGGTGTATCCTGCCTTAATGCCCATAGACGCCTGAGATAGACACAGACTCCCCGTGACCCGAGGGAAGATCAGGATAAAGCGTTAGAAGATGAATGAATGAATGAATTTTTAATTTTATTACACATGAATTGTAACGTGCATATGTATTCAGCTCCCTTTACTCCAATTCCCAGAAATAAAATGCAGTGCAATCAACTGCCTTCAGAAGTCACCTAATTAGTAATTAGTCAACCTGTGCGTACATAAATCCCAGTATAATTACAAAAGTAGGGTTAAATTATAAAACAATCCCAAACTTTCAGCATGTTACTTAACTTTTTGACCTAC
Organism: Kryptopterus vitreolus; assembly: GCA_030449085.1. Lineage (NCBI taxonomy): Eukaryota > Metazoa > Chordata > Actinopteri > Siluriformes > Siluridae > Kryptopterus > Kryptopterus vitreolus. Next base: position 3,026,639 of record JACRUU010000012.1, read on the forward strand.
AAGAAAAATATGTGTGGCAGACACTGAACACTGCATATCCTCCTGAACATACCCCCATTTCCTTCCACTTCCTTCCACGCGTCATTTTCCTTCCACTTCAGTAAGACTTTGTAATTAAGTAAGACTTTGTGTTGGTCTTTTTTTATTTAATCATCACCTTTTTATAAATAAAATGTAAGATGTTGATCAGTTGCCCGTAACCAAAAAACTACACACACGTTAGAATTATTGTATGTGCAAAAGTAAATGAAGGCTGAAGTGCAGTGGCAGCTTTCACATGGATAACAGATTCAGGTGAATCACATAATTCTTTTAAACAAACATATGCAATTGATCAACATAAATCTGTTTAATTCATAAAAAGCAGAAAAGTCTGGGTTCACAAACTTTTAAGCAGCACTTGATCTGTCTAATTACGATGAATGTATTTTATTATTATTAAACCATGGTTTGTTAAAAGAAAATGATGTAAAAATGTGTGTTTTTAGGACAATGTGAACTCTCTACTGCCCGTGTTTGAGGAGTTCCTGAAGAATGCCCCACAGGATGCCAGCTATGACTCAGTTCGTCAGAGTGTGGTTATCCTCATGGGTTCACTGGCCAAACATCTTGACAAGAGTGACCCCAAAGTCAAACCCATAGTCGCAAAGCTCATCACAGCCCTTTCCACTCCCTCTCAGCAGGTAAACATCATCTCTTTTAAATAAATAACTAATTAGATCTGTTTTTTTCTGGATTACATACAAACTAAATATATATTATTATTATTATAGCAATATTATTGTTGCTAATTCATTGGCAGATTACAAATAAGACTCAAACACTAGTGTTTGCAGTGCCCTCTTCTTCTCAAGTATTTATTTATTTATTTATTTATACCCCGATTTGGGTCTTTTGGGTCTACATACAAAATTTCTCCCTTAAACCATTATAATTATTTCACTCTTATTTCTATGTACATTAGTGGTCATTTCTAGGTGTTTTTGATTAATAAAACACATTTATCGCCTCATATATTCCATCCTAACATTACAGGCGGTAAGCGCAGCTCAGGAAAGGTCAAAGCTGAACTGATCTGAAGTTTCTTAATTAATTAGTTTTTTATTGTTAATGTGTGAAAAGTGCTCAGTGTCTCATTCAATCTCCAACAGAATACAGAGTGAAGGAGCAGATCACTCACACACACAGTAAAGAAAGTAACACTGTGTTCAACAAATGTGTTAGTGATTTTCCATTACTTACATTTAACTGTGACAGCCCTTACATAATAATGTTTGTGTGTGTCGTATAATATATATGTGTGTGTGTGTGTGTGTGTGTGTGTGTATGTGTATATATATATATATACACACACACACACACACACACACACACACACACACACACACACACACACACACACACACACACAATATGGTACGTGGCACCTTTTAAGAATGATGTTCCATTTGTATTCTCCATATATACTGGTGATATGTTTAGGGTACACAGAAGAGTAGTCTGTATTATCCGTATCCTTATGGCACTATATTGAGTAGCTGCTAACAGGCGTAATTGGTGGAAATTTAGGAAGGGTGAGTTGATGAACTGAAGTTCATTTATTCATTTTTATTAATAAAAATTAGTGCCGTTATCGTTTGACAGTTAACTTTGAACATTTTTGTCTTTAATATTTCATTTTATAAAGATATGTTCTAATGATTTCAGTACCTTTTTTCAAATGTCTTCATTGAAGAAACACAAGATAGATATTTATTTATTTATTTTTTAAGGAATTCATTCTTTCTATCCTCGATATGCATAATTGTCCATTTTTTCCCTTTGAGAGAAAATTTTATAATCTGTTCATATAATACTAAAGAATCCATATAGCGGTGACGGGAAGTGGCAGCAATTATTGACCGTGTATAAAACCAAGTTTGCTTTTTTCACATGTGCAGTACAAATTGTATTTCTAGTAAATTGCAAGGTGGAGAATAAAACGTTCAGGACACCAATTAGTCCAAATTTTATTTCCATTAAGAACATTTTATCTTTCCCAATTAAAACCAAGACTGCAGACTGTCCAACATGTCTGAAAAGTAGAATGGGGCAATGACCAAAGATCAGAATGGCATTAAAAAATGTCGCTGACCTCTACAGGTCCAGGAGTCTGTGGCCAGTTGCTTGCCTCCTCTGGTGCCTGCTATAAAGGAGGATGCGGGTGACATGGTGCGCAAGCTACTGCAGCTGCTTCTAGAGAGTGACAAGTACGCAGAGAGGAAAGGTGCTGCCTATGGCTTAGCTGGCTTAGTAAAGGGCCTGGGCATCCTTTCACTCAAACAGCAGGACATCATGACTACACTCACAGATGCCATTCAAGACAAAAAGAATGCTAGACGCAGAGAAGGTGAGATCTTGTTTCTTAGCTTTCTAATGCCTAGTACAGGCGTTGTACAGGTGACCTCAAACCTGCTCTATAAGAGCTGTAATAACTTGTAATTGTGGTTGTGAATGTCAAATACATGATTAACATCATCTGAAATAATATACTGTAGCTGTATTTATGTTCTTTTTCCCCAGGCGCCCTGTTTGCATTTGAAATGCTGTGCAACATGCTGGGGAAACTTTTCGAGCCGTATGTAGTACATGTTCTGCCCCACCTTCTCCTCTGCTTTGGAGACGGGAACCAATATGTCAGAGAGGTATGCAGAACCCTGTCTCTTTCCTTACTCTCTCTCTCTCTTCTCCAGTTTATAAATAGTCTTGTTATTTTCCTGATCTTTGTCTCCCAGGCAGCAGATGACTGTGCCAAAGCTGTAATGCGCAATCTAAGTGCTCATGGGGTGAAATTGGTCCTGCCGTCTCTTCTCGTAGCCCTAGAGGAAGAGTCTTGGAGGACTAAAGCAGGTTTGCAGTTTACATTCCTTTATTCTCCTTACAACAACCAATTCTTTATTGAAGTGTAGGAATTTCAATGTTTTTTGTTAGACATTGAAGATGTTTGGGTTTAAGATCCACCCATTTTTCAAACATATGACTAAAAGGTGTGTGTGTGTGTTTTTTTAATGTCTTTCTGTTGGGTCTGAAGTCCGAAAGGCAGGTTGAAGGTGTCACTCTTACAGGCAGACTGGAAAGTGTCAATCCTATAAACATGTTCTAATTCTACACGCAGGTCTCGGGGTATCACTCCTACACGCAGGTCTCAGGGTATCACTCCTACACGCAGGTCTCGGGGTATCACTCCTACACGCAGGTCTCGGGGTATCACTCCTACACGCAGGTCTCGGGGTATCACTCCTACACGCAGGTCTCGGGGTATCACTCCTACACGCAGGTCTCGGGGTATCACTCCTACACGCAGGTCTCAGGGTATCACTCCTACACGCAGGTCTCGGGGTATCACTCCTACACGCAGGTCTCAGGGTATCACTCCTACACGCAGGTCTCAGGGTATCACTCCTACACGCAGGTCTCGGGGTATCACTCCTACACTCAGGCAGGTCTCGGGGTATCACTCCTACACGCAGGTCTCGGGGTATCACTCCTACACGCAGGTCTCGGGGTATCACTCCTACACGCAGGTCTCTGGGGTATCACTCCTACACGCAGGTCTCGGGGTATCACTCCTACACGCAGGTCTCTGGGGTATCACTCCTACACGCAGGTCTCGGGGTATCACTCCTACACGCAGGTCTCTGGGGTATCACTCCTACACGCAGGTCTCTGGGGTATCACTCCTACACGCAGGTCTCGGGGTATCACTCCTACACGCAGGTCTCGGGGTATCACTCCTACACGCAGGTCTCGGGGTATCACTCCTACACGCAGGTCTCGGGGTATCACTCCTACACGCAGGTCTCGGGGTATCACTCCTACACGCAGGTCTCGGGGTATCACTCCTACACGCAGGTCTCGGGGTATCACTCCTACACGCAGGTCTCGGGGTATCACTCCTACACGCAGGTCTCGGGGTATCACTCCTACACACGCAGGTCTCGGGGTATCACTCCTACCTACACGCAGGTCTCGGGGTATCACTCCTACCTACACGCAGGTCTCGGGGTATCACTCCTACACGCAGGTCTCGGGGTATCACTCCTACACGCAGGTCTCGGGGTATCACTCCTACACGCAGGTCTCGGGGTATCACTCCTACACGCAGTCCTACACGGGTCTCGGGGTATCACTCCTACACGCAGGTCTCTGGGTATCACTCCTACACGCAGGTCTCGGGGTATCACTCCTACACGCAGGTCTCAGGGTATCACTCCTACACGCAGGTCTCGGGGTATCACTCCTACACGCAGGTCTCGGGGTATCACTCCTACACGCAGGTCTCAGGGTATCAATCCTAATAACATTATTTTCCGTTTCCACACGATTCAGCCGTGGTTACATCCCCAATCTGCAGTCAAATTTGTTATATAATATTTATATTATGTAGGCTGTATTGTGTTGTTTCATTAATGCAAGTTCATACACGCATGTTTGTACAGAGTTTTTAATCATAATTTCTTTGTTTTTGTCATTGTTTGTTTGTTTGTTTTTTTTTTAATTATACATAAAATGTGATCTTTTCTATCTTAGGCACAGTGAACTTTCTGTGTCATACACATACACTTTTACCGGTTCCAGTTATACAGACGTGTATACAGACAAATCACGTTCAGTGATAACAATAACAGTTATTATTTTGTCACGGGTTGTTTTATGGCAGCAGCACCACTGAATGCTTCTGTCAGGATCGGTTTAATAATACATTTTAGAGATCACCATCTGTTTTTTTTTAATAACACAACCGCGCCCCCATCATGGCTTAGACTTTCATGGATTGGTTAGTGAATGGACTGACTAATATTATTGATGGTTTAATTTATTAATACAAAATGCAGTCAGAATTCAGCAGAATGAATCCAATGTTAATGTATCTCAAATATTGGGTGGTCTGTCTTGCTAATTTTACATATATATCAAAGAAAAATGAATAAAAATCAAGGGACTTGCAGTTCCAATACATTTGGGGAGGGTATTATATATTGACAGTTTCACACGTCTAGACATCAGACAAAATTCAGCAAAGACAAGACACATTTAGAGAGAACTTTGTGCTTGCTTCGTCTGTCCACAAAAGCTCTGATTTAACCTTTAAATATTTATGGGAAATGGAGAAATGTGAAGAATCAGATTTTAAAGTCTGAATGATTTTCTGTGCTCTACAGGTTCAGTGGAGTTGCTTGGAGCAATGGCGTTTTGTGCCCCTAAACAGCTGTCATCATGTCTGCCCAGCATTGTGCCTAAGCTGACTGAAGTTCTCACAGACTCACATGTCAAAGTACAGAGGGCCGGGCAGCAGGCCCTGCGCCAGATTGGCTCGGTCATCCGTAACCCCGAAATCCAAGGTAAGAATATATAGGCAGATTATCAAATGCCTAAATAATATGCAGCAGCTTGTGGAAAAAATATGATCCCCTGTAGGGATGCAACGAGTATACATTTTGTTGGTATGACTATAGTCTTAAGAATAATCAGTTTCAAGGTTATTATTCATTCATTAATTATCACAACACTATTATTAAACTTATAAATAAGATCACATTAAAACTCCTTATATTTTAAAGTGTTATATATTGCTGCCATTCAGCAGGGAATGTAGCATTTCCTCATTCATACTGCATAGTGTACACATATAAAACAGACCTGTATTAGATAAACAGATAAACAGGCTATATTAAATGAGTTGACTGAAATGGACTTGTGCACATTGATTCATACGTCAGTGTTTATAAGTGGTGGAATCTCTCATTGTGAACTCTCCTGTGTTCTTAGCGATCACTCCCATTCTCCTGGATGCTCTGACTGATCCATCACACAAGACTCAGCACTGTTTACATACTTTGCTTGAGACCAAATTTGTGCACTTTATCGACGCTCCCTCACTGGCTCTCATCATGCCCATTGTCCAGAGGGCTTTTCAGGACCGGTCAACAGACACGCGCAAAATGGCTGCACAGATCATCGGCAACATGTATTCTCTCACTGACCAGAAGGTGTGTTTGCTATCTCTGTTAACATTATATTTACTTCGAAACTGTTCAAGATATCTCAATTTTGATTTGTTATGAGCATATGGATAAAAAATGGCTGTGTTTTGTTTTTGATTGTATTTTTTTATAAATAATGTCAAACTCTTTAAGATGTTTGTGTTTGGTGCAGGATCTCTCTCCATACTTGCCTAGTGTGATTCCAGGACTCAAGTCATCCCTGCTGGATCCTGTACCAGAGGTTGTTTATACTTTATTTACTAATGTGGATATAAAATCTGGATATATCTATTATATCACTGGAAAATACTTATTTTTTTCCCCTGTGTGAATGAGTTTTTTTGCCCGTGTTAAACATGTACATTCTCTGGCCTGCCAGGTGCGGACCGTGTCAGCCAAAGCACTTGGTGCTATGGTCAAGGGCATGGGTGAGTCCTGCTTCGATGATCTGTTGCCGTGGCTGATGGAGACTTTAGCCTCTGAGCAGAGTTCTGTGGATCGCTCTGGAGCTGCGCAGGGTGAGAGCAACAATCTGTTTATATAGCAAAGACCTTTTCAACGGTCAATATGTGGTCACTGTGTTAAGATTTAAATATAGATTTATTCTTAAATCTTTTTTTTTTTTTGACAATTAATTTAAGCTATTTATGGTCACAATAAACAATAGCACAAATAGAAATAGTCATGAAATCAGTCAATATAATAACAGCTACCAAGTTTTCTTTCCTGATGATATTTTTTCAGTGCATTTCTTTGTCTCTTCCTTATTTCGGTATTTCTGTTACACTGTCGAGGTTTATGCAATGATTATAATGATGGACCTTACAAATGAAACATATAGTTAAACATAAAGATCATGTTTGTTCTGTCTTGTAGGTCTGGCAGAGGTGATGGCTGGGTTAGGGGTTGAGAAGCTGGACAAGCTGATGCCTGATGTTGTCCAGACAGCGAGCAAAGTGGACATCGCCTCTCATGTGCGCGATGGCTACATCATGATGTTCATCTATCTCCCACTCACCTTTGGTGAACGGTTCACTCCCTATGTAGGCCCAATTATTCCCTGTATTCTCAAGGTATTTCACTTCATTCTCTCATACCTCCAATGTACTACACGCTGACTAAAAGCTCAACAAAGATATTTAACACTATTGTGTAGAAGATTCTTACATTTCATAAAGATTAATATACTTACAAGTGTGTAAGATCGAACATATAGAGACAAATGATATTTATTAAAGGCACGAGTTACTCAGGAAAGTGTTATGACCTTTGTAGCATGTGTTCATTATGCACACTCCACAGTTTAATAAACATATTGACATGTTATTATTACAAGCAAATTATGCGTCATTAAAAGCTGTTCAATGGCACTGAACAATGTTAAGAATATTATTTTTGTAGTTTATAACAGTTCAGATATGAAAGAGATGAGAACTATTTCCTTTTTTCATTTTATGAATCTACTCGAGTAGATCTCAAAGGCTACCACAATAAAAAGTTATATAATATTAAGGATGTCTCCAAAAACTGTGATATTCCAGTAGATGTTCCTGAATTATTCTCTTTCTCTCACGCTTTCTGAATTCAGGCTCTGGCTGATGAGAATGAGTATGTAAGAGACACAGCACTGAAAGCAGGTCAGCGCATCATCAGTATGTATGCTGAGACAGCCATCGCCCTGCTGCTTCCTGAGCTGGAACAAGGCTTATTTGATGACCTCTGGAGGATCAGGTGAGGGACATAATAGAACATAATGATAGTGATACACAGAACAGGACGCATAATAGTCCATGGAATGCGTGAGAGGGGTCAACTGTAAGGTACTGTTTGATCTTTTAATATAGTCCTTGTATAATAAAACATATTATTTGTGGGACTATTTTTGGTTTAATACTCAATTTACTCAACAAAATCTGGGTAAACAATGTAAGTAAAAGTATTAGCTCAAAAATAAGAAAAATGTAATAAAATATATTTCTATGGTCAGGAAAATGTTGCACTCTGTTATATTTGGTTTCCAAGTTAAGATTCTGAGAGAGAGAGAGAGAGAGAGAGAGAGAGAGAGAGAGAGAGGGGGGGGGGGTGTGAAAAAAACAATCTCCCAATGCTCTGTCCATATAATCTACTGACAGAAATACTGCATTAATCCAGTGAGTGTAGATATGTGGCAATGAGAGCATCACATGCAAACAGCTGAATAAGAAAAGCTGTTTTTGCCCCATTCATTAAATGGGAACAATTTGACCCATAACACTGCACATGTAGATAGCAGATTAGAAAATATCAAGAACAGCAGCCGTAATCTCAGTAGCTTGAATTTACTTGGAGAGAGACCTTGGCTATGAAATCCAAGCTAAAATAGTGCCAAATCTCCAGATACGCTAAATCTGCATGTATCTCTGTCCTAGGTTCAGTTCAGTGCAGTTGCTGGGAGACCTACTTTTCCACATCTCAGGAGTTTCAGGGAAGATGACAACAGAGACTGCGTCTGAGGATGACAACTTTGGAACAGCTCAATCCAACAAGGTACATGCACCATGTTTAATCTCATCTATTATTTTAATTCATTTATTTATTTGCTTATATGTCACCAACACTTTATGTCGTTAAAGCGTTTAACTTTTCTTCCACATTTGACATTTGATTTTCCTTTTGGGTCTGAAAAGGGCAGGTAACATGGGCTTATTTAGTGATGGGTGATTAACGAAGGGACAAACTCGAGTCTCAGTTTTAGTTGTCATGGTTTACTGGTTGGTGTATAATACAGAACATTTACAAAAGTGACAAACGGGTTTATACACAATAAAAAAAAGAAACCCAGCAAAGAATAAATGACCAAAATGCACAGAGGACGGATGAACCCAAAACAATTTCCCTGCCTATATACAAGCTGACCTACAGAGGGGTAGGTTATATCATAGGTTTCACATCGTTCCCATAAAAAAAAAAGGGGCTGATTGTTGGAGTTCCAATGCTAATTATAATGTCAGATCGGCCTGTGTAAGGCTTTTTTGATATTATTATTATTATTATTATTAAATATGATGTAAAGAATACACTTGATATACATTATATCATAATATGTATGATCAATATGAGGAAATATATATATTATTGTTATTATTATTATTATTATATAAAAAAAATGTTATATCTTAAAAAAGATAGTGGTTGGTGGAGGGGGGGAATTATTGTTTTCCTTCATAATAATTTCTTTCTTCATTTCCTCATCGAATTGCATATAAATAATGAGATATTCTTTACCCTATACCGTTACACCCTGTACCTTTACAAAGCCTGCGTATAAAAGGTATTCTTTAATACCTTCTAAAGTGCTGTTCATTTAATGCAGGCTTGGGCAATGCCTGGGTGCAGCGAGACGATGCATGCAGCCACGCGCCGTCCCAAACCCGTAAAAAATGAACCTGTACTTTTTTGTAAATGTTTTCAATTTTACTTTCAGCTTTACTTTTGACCCTGTTTTTTTTTTTTCATTACTAAAGGTTTTATGGTCGCATATTTTTTAATAGTGCTTTTATTATGTAGAAGATAATCCTTTGGGATTACTTGGATTTCTTCATAAAATGGTCATATAACGAATACCACAAACATTATATTTGTTTCATGTTACATGTTACCGCCTCTAAAACACAACTGTGTGTAAACGGAACACTTTGTACGTGCGGTAATGTAGAACCCCAGACTACATGTCCACGCAGCGCATTCGGACTGGTAGTAGCAGGATTAACACTGGGGAGTCGGGAGAATAACTAATACAAACACCAAAATTCGAAGCGGTCACCGAAACGCTACAAAACTACCTTGGTGGCAATATTTAAATGAAGGGACAAAACAACTGTCTCCAGTTTCTGCTACCCTCCTCCTTTCTCTTATTCACAGCTTAATTCCTTAATGATTATTTTGCTCCTCAGGCCATAATTGGAGCACTGGGAGTGGAGAGAAGAAACCGTGTGCTCTCTGGTCTCTATATGGGCCGCTCAGATACACAGCTCGTTGTGAGACAGGCATCCCTGCATGTCTGGAAGATTGTGGTGTCCAATACGCCCCGTACACTTCGAGAAATTCTGCCTACACTCTTCTCCCTGCTGCTGGGCTTCCTGGCCTCCACCTGCCCTGACAAGAGAACGGTATACACAATTCTATTTTGTACTTTATGGGCTTAAATTCTATACAGTGTTTGTAATTGATCTGGGAATGAATGAAAAATAAAACAATGAAATATCATTATTTTAATGAAAGTGCTGTAAGTCCCGAGTTTCAGTATTTTATTTTATACATAAATACACACTCACCAATGACAAATACTCTTCTTGTTTGAAGTATTTAAAATCTTCTCTTTATCCTTGCCCAGATTGCAGCTCGTACGCTTGGGGATTTAGTGAGGAAGCTGGGGGAGAAGATCCTCCCTGAAATTATCCCTATACTGGAGGATGGTCTGCGCTCTGAGAAGAGTGATGAGAGACAAGGAGTGTGCATCGGTCTCAGTGAAATTATGAAATCCACCAGCAAAGATGCTGTATGTTACACATCACTATCTGTTTTTGTTTTTAATATTTAATTTGTTTTTTATTTTTAATATTTTATCTCAATTCTATTCTTCTTTGTTTATTTTGAATGACACTAAAGAGCAGTATTTCATCTGTGTTGAACAGGTTCTGGTGTTCTCGGAGTCATTAGTGCCTACAGTGCGTAAAGCTCTATGTGACCCACTGGAGGATGTTCGTGAGGCTGCAGCTAAAACCTTTGAACAGCTCCACGCCACCATTGGCCACCAAGCATTGGATGACATCCTCCCTGCTCTGCTTAAACAACTAGTGAGACCAAGCTTTCTACCCTCCTTAATCTTTCTGAGATCTTTCATCTCTCTCTCTCTCTCTCTCTCTTTTTTTTCCTTCGCTTTTATTTATTTATTTATTTATTTATAAAGTTTACAGTTTACCTCAACATGCGAACAATTATATATATATATACACACACACACACACACACATACACATATAATCACACACACACACACATACACATATATATATATATATATATATATATATATATATATATATATATATATATATATACACACACACACACACACATATATAATCATATATATACATATATATACACACATATATACATGCATATATGCAATATTGGTGGTGTAATTTTGCAAATGATCGAATTGTTATTGATCAAAATTGTTGATCATAAATGGAAAGTAAATATAGATGATGCGATATTTGCTCATATTCAGCATTTCCTGCATAAGAAACTAACTTTACCTTGGTAAGATATAAATTGCTTTTTGGTTTGCAGGAGGACGAGGAAACCGCTGAGTTTGCACTTGACGGACTGAAACAAGTAATGGCTGTGAAGAGTCGATCAGTGCTGCCTTACCTCGTACCCAAGGTTGTTTCTCTCACCTTTATTTCTTAAATCCTGAAACAGTAATAATGTGGATTGTTTGACCTGTTGTTTAATTAAGTGTTTATTTTCTTGACTTAACTCTTTCCTTCTCTGTAGCTCACTTCTCCCCCAGTGAATACACGTGTGCTTGCCTTCTTATCTGCTGTGACGGGAGATGCTCTGACACGTCACCTAGGAGTTATACTGCCTGCTTTACTCTCATCTCTCAAAGGAAAACTGGGCACTGAGGAGGGTCCTCAGGTACCATCACGCGCAAAACACTTAATCTCAATACAGAACATTGTTATAGCAGGAAATCAAAATCAAATAAAACCTCATTCAAATTCATATAGCTTTATTTGGTAGTATTTATCAAACACTTTGATTCTAAAATTAAGGCAATGTTACCCAATATACTTATTTATATTTTAATAGAAAACTTAACATTTTTCTATTGTTGTTATAAAGCTGCATAACTGTTTTTATAATAAGGTTAAATTGTTGCTTTGCAGGAGTTAAGCAACTGCCAGACTGTTATATTATCCGTTGAAGATGAAGTGGGACAGAGAATCATCATTGAGGACCTGCTGGAGGCAACGCGGGGTGCAGATGCTGGACTCAGGGAGGCCTCTGTTACCATTTTAAATGCCTACTTCTCTCGAACACGGCTTGATTACAGCGCTCATACACGCACACTACTTTCTGGTCTTGTGCGCCTGCTCAATGACCCCAGTACTGAGGTTCTCCATCAAAGTTGGGACACCATCAACTCCATCGCCAAGGTGCAAATAATACAAAGCAAAATACACCATCATGTCTTTTTGTAATTACCAGTTAATATGTTTCCAGAGAACATTCTTCAGAATTTTACACACATACACACATTCCTCTTATAAATGCTGGAAAGACTCTGACACGTTTAACTGATTTACATTTATACACACACATTGTATACAGAAACTGGATGCTGGAAGTCAGCTGGCTCTGATCGATGACTTACACAGAGATATCCGTTCAGCAGCGTCTGAAGTCAAGGGTGAACATCTGCCTGGCTTCTGTCTGCCCAAAAAGGTACCAGCAATATTAGTCATTTTTCAGTCATGTTTCAAGTTATTTTTTCCACTCAATCCTTTTCTTTCCTGCCCAGGGAGTGACTTGTATTCTTCCTGTACTGAGAGAGGGTGTGCTGACAGGAAGCCCAGAGCAGAAGGAGGAAGCAGCTCGTGCGTTAGGTGCCGTTATCAAACTGACCTCTGCTGAGGCTCTGAGGCCTTCTGTTGTGAATATCACCGGTCCACTCATCCGTATACTTGGAGATCGCTTTGTTTGGACGGTGAAGACGGCTCTGCTTGAGACCCTGACCCTTCTGCTTCGCAAGGTTTTTACTTTAACCTTATGTGCATCTCAGATTATGTTTAATGTTCGCACTGGATGAGCTGATAAACAAATTAGGAGCATGAGGGCAAGAAATGATGCATTTTAATCCTTAATCATGGTTTGGTCGTTTGTTTACATTTCTCATCTCTTAAGCAGTTGGTAAATCGTGCTAAACAATACTAAAGAAGGATACTGTACACGTTAGATAAAAAGTCAGCTTTTACTTTTTAAAAACAGCATTTCAAAATTCTAACTTTGTCACACTCACACATACAGTGTACGACATGCATATCCCATAATAACACTGTGTGAATATATTTTGTATATTCAGTATTTTGACCAAATCATCATTTTTATATATATTTTCAAACTCCAATCTGTAGAAACTCGAATCCTTATTGGATGTATGTATATCAGGTGAGGTGTATTTGTGTGATGAGAGAGGATGTGGCCTAAAGAGATCAACACACTATACACTATATCAAACAGTGTGTAATTATTAGGCAGCTTCTTTTCTGCAGATAGAATGAGTGGAAAAAAGAGGTTTGCAGCAGCGATTTTTTCAAAGGTTCTGTAACCTGATGAGACCAGAATGACTCCTGATGGACCGGGTGGATGGGCACGTGGCAGGATCAGGAACTGTCACTTTGACTCAGACACCAGGTAGAGATGGGATACTGGTATGGGCTGGGATTATTAAAGATGAGGTAGTTGGACCTTTTAGGATTGAAGATGGACTCTCAATCAACACCCAAAACCACTGCCAATTTTTAGAAGACACTTTCTTCAAGCAATGGTACAGGAAAACATCTTTCAAGAAGACCGTGATATATGTATGTGAATGATTGTCCTGAATAAATAAGTGCTTCACTGCATGGCTGGACAGTAAAGGCCTTAAAGAAGAAAGAATAATAACATGAACATGAGATTAATTACCAATTCTGGATTGATGACGAGCCCTGTAGTTGTTCAATAATGAAATGAATCTTCAAATGCAACTTGACTAACAATTGTGCACAAAAAGTGTATTTATATTAGATTTATTTATATACATTCATATATGCACTTCTCATTAGATGCCAACTGCATTCCATTGGCCCTCTACTTGTACTCTGTACAATGACAAAATTGAATGTAATCTAATCTAATTTGAATATTTTGCTCTCTGTAGGTTGGAATCGCTCTGAAGCCATTTCTTCCACAACTCCAGACCACATTTCTGAAGGCCCTTCAAGACACAAGTAGGCCTGTGAGACTCAGGGCAGCTGAAGCTCTGGGACAACTTGTTTCCATACACACAAAAGTGGACCCGCTATTTACAGAGCAGCTTTCAGCCATTCGCAATGCAGAGGACTCGGGTGTCAGGTACAGGATAATAGCCTACTCAAATGTCTCTAGCATTGGGTTTTACCATTGTAAAGGCAATATTTTTATTATGTATTATATTGATGGCATTTGGCAGACTCCCTTCTGAAGAGTGACACTTATGACAATTATGTCATTTAAACAACTGAGGAGTTGAGAGTTTAGGGCCTTGCTCAGGGGCCCCGGCTTAGGCTTGGTGATGGTGGGATTCCAACTCAGTTAAAAGTCAAACAGCTCAACTACTGAACTTCCATTTATCAAATTCCCCTATGGAATTATTTTGAGGAAGTTTAGCTGAGTGATTAAAAAGCTAATAAAGCTTCATGTTTGGATTAGTAATTAAAAATGTTCATATAAAATGGAAAGTGTTTTAATAACTATACCGTTTTATTCTGTCCTGTGATGAAGGGAGACAATGCTGCAAGCACTGAGGTTTGTTATTCAAGGTGCCGGGGCTAAAGTTGATCCTGCAATCAAGAAGAATATTACCACCACATTGCTAGGCATGCTGGGACATGATGAAGTAATGACTGTCTATATATACTATATACTGTGTGTGTGTGTGTGTGTGTGTGTGTAATATAATATATATTATAAATGGTACAAATACACCTACATTAATAAAATTGTTTAATATGTAAATATGTTTGTCTGTGTTTGTTTGTTTGCGTGCAGGATGCTACAAGAATGGCGTCTGCAGGGTGTGTTGGTGTGTTGTGTGCATTCCTGCCTGAAGAGGATCTGAGGACTGTTCTACAGCAGCATGTCCTTGGTAAGCTCAGACCGTTACTGGGCCGAGATACATTCAGAAATACATTTTATTACAGATATATACCATTATCTCCATGAGTCCCAGTTTGAAAGCACACTATTATGTTCTATTGTCTTCAGTCACATGGTCTTAATTCAGTTATTTCCAGAATGTTTTGTATTTTTTTTTTTTGTTATGTTCATGTAAAATTAAGCAAATTAGTGCACTTTATATGTTAGCATTTCTAATCAGTGATGTGAAATCTCCTGTAGCTGATATGTCGGGAGTGGACTGGATGGTGCAACATGGCCGCAGCATGGCTCTTGCTATCGCTGTGAAATCCGCCCCTGAGAAGCTGTGTGCTCCAGAGTACAGCTCCACCGTACTGGATGCCGTGTTAGCTAGTGCCACTGCAGACAGAGTAAAGTCCTGCCTCTAAATCCTTTTCTGCATTGTTGATTTTGCTTACATACAGAAATGATTATACAAATGTATGATTCTGATAAGAATATCTTACAGTAGGTTTACTGTACATTCACCAGTGATCTTATTTACATTTTTGAAACCTGATGTAATATTATATTCATTTGATGATTATTCAGTAGTACACCAGTAGTTCAGTAGTATTTACTTAGTTGAAATTTCTTTGTATCACAATTTTCACACACTGTTAATTTTGAGGGAAATTTAGACCATCATTCTTTTAAGTTTACAAATCAGAGGTACATTTAGTTGTTAATTGGTTGTTTTAAACCATTATTTAAATTATTTCCCCTGACTTCTTCAATGCGAATTGTTCCAGTTGAGGTCCAATTTAACAAGTTGTTCGTTATCATTGTTGCCATCTACACTCTGCTGTATTTGACTGTGTAATGTTCCTTAGCACATTTGTATGACTGCTTCTTCCTTTCTGTCCCTTTGCCACCTTTTATTCTTGTGTGGTGGTTCTGTAGATTCCCATAGCATGCAGTGGGATTAGAGCAATGGGTTATCTCATGAGACACCAAATTAGATCAGCTGGACAATCTGCTGTTTCACCACGTATTATCACTCAGCTGGTCAAGGTTAGTGCTACAGTCTCCAATGATGATAAAGCAACACTTTAAAAATATTTTTTTTCAATATATATATATATATATATATATATATATATGTGTGTGTGTGTGTGTGTGTGTGTGTGTGTGTGTGTGTGTGTGTGTGTGTGTGTGTGCCATACATCGGAAAATGAATGTGGTGTGGTGTGTGGAGTGTTGCCTGTGAGAAGGTGCTATAAACCCACATTACATATATATTTCCACTGTAAACAACAGCTGATAATGTTACTTCTGGGTTTGACCTTATAATTCAGATTTGGAGGGTAACAATGTTATTTTGTGATTTAAATGGCGAAAAAAGCAGTGTTGCATGATTCACTGTAAATCAGGTGTATTCTCACTGCTGTGCTGTACTGTAACCCATCTAGAGTCTGCAGAATCAGTCGAGTGATATTCGTCTGGTGACTGAGCGAGTTCTGTGGTTGGTGTGGAAGGAAGTGGACACCCCAGTGCTAGAGCCCAGTCAGATCAAACCAATCATCAAAGCCCTGCTGGACAACACCAAAGACAAGAACACCAGCGTCCGTGCTCAGAGTGAACACACCATCGTCAACCTCCTACGACTTCGCCATGGAGATAATGTCATGCAGGTACATACCTTAAACGCAAAGTATATAGTGAGGTTTTCATCCACTCACACTTTGTGTACTTTCAGTTTAAGAAGCTCTTGGCTGCAAAAAGATGAAATAATGTTCCGTAGCACATTTTGCACATGTGTATCTCCATAATCTGCTGGCGATCCAAGATTCTGTGCATCCCTCACTTTTGGGATCCATGGTGGGTAGTGAGCAGAGATAATGATAATTAAAAATGTAAAACATGGCTACAAAAAACACCTCCAAATAGCGTTTCTTGGTTCAGGACACTAAAAATACTCCATTAACCACGTGTTCATTCATCATGGAAGGTCATAACAAGGCGAGTGAAAAAACATCGCAATCTTGCAACTGCAGCACCACAGTGCCCATGTGAATCACAGAAAACGGGGGGGGGATGGGGGGGTCAGATTGAAGGGAGAGGAGAAAAAACAAAAGTGAAAAAATGGCAAATTAAAAAAGCAAATTGCTATTAGTTCCAAATCTGAACAATTTCACTGGTTTGATGATGAATGCAAAAACGTCTGTGAAAGAGAGATTTTCACATCCGTCACCTGAAAATCTCATTCAAATCAAGATGAGCAGAACACAAGAACTTTAAACAATGCTAAAGAAGGAAAGCTGTCAAAAACTAGTTTCCCACATATAAACACCACTCCATCAAGGGGAAACGTGGATCTGAAATAAAACACATTAAATATCAGAATTGACTCTTCACGTGTAAACATTTTAACTAAATCTTCTGAAAAGAATTCATTAATGGAGAACTGCACTACTGCTTTCTCATCCTGCCATGTTCAATAAGTAACAGAAAAAATGCACTGTAATAATATAAAGTTAGACAACAAAACTTCACACAGCTTTTGGACCAGAAAAAAGTCAGTTTTTAAAGAATATTCCTCAACTTTTTTTTTTTTAATGCTTTTTAGAATTTTTAACTCTATCTGGATATCCTGAAAAATCCCATAAATAATACCCATTCCAAAACCAGGAACAGACCATAATAATCACATTTATTAACACCCTATAGCTCTAACCTGCTTCTTATTCAAAACAAAGGATGAATAACAATCGTCTGGGCTGGAATCTGAACACCTTTTACAAATCACCTCATCTGACTCCAAAATAATATCAGTGGAGCTTTCATTAGGAAAGAACATTCTGTAGTTGTGTTTGTTTGTGTTTGTTTGTAGGAAAAAACATATAACATGACATGGTTACAAGAACTGAATCTTAGAGGGCATCTGTAAAATCTACATTGAAAGATTCATCTCTAATTGTCTCTTTAGATCGGGTGAAGCTCCTGGAGTGTCGCAGCCCCGCAGTGTTATAACCTGCTCCAACATACATAACATGTCGTTTTCTAATAGACCTGAATGATGTGATCATGTGGATCATGTGTTTTAATTATGGTTGAAGTTAAACTCTGCCGGTTCTGCAGATCTCAGTTTGACACCCCGGTTTTAGGATCAGTTTACCAAATACCATCTCTGCCATGCAAATAACGACTTGGTGTATCTTTAAAGTTTTACATTTCTATGCACTTTTTTTTTAAATTTACAGGATTTTTTTTAATAATAACTCAAAATTACGCCTTTAAACCCTGGAATCCCTAAAAACTGACAGTTGTTAATGATTTGATGATAATAAAATTACTATTACATGGCCAAGAATTATAAAGTTTTCAAAAGGTGGTTTGTTTGTCCTTCGTCTCGCTAAAGTGTATTTTTGTGTGTTTTTATTTCAGAGCATCAGTGCCATTTTAGACTCGGCCAGTAATGAGCTGTTGTCCGAGTGTTATCGCCGATCACTGAAGAAGATCTCGGGTCTTCCTGACTCCAATGAAGATATTGATGACACCATCCTCACGTGATGTGCCTGAATCAGCTTTCTGAGGTTGTGCTTCAGTGCATTATGATTTAATGAGATGATATTGTAAACTTCACATGGCTGTCAAATATCACATCACAAACAAAAACAAAAAGTCAACCTCCTCCAGAATGGTTTCTCCTTTATTCTGCTCCAGTGTTAATGTACTGCTGATGCCATTTACATTTTTATTGGATGAGCCGTTATCATTTTATCGTTTATGTTCATGATTGGAATGTTAAATCCACCGCGTGTGTGTGTGTGTTCTGAGAACAGGGCAAACTAAAGGATGAGACACGGATTTTTTTATCAGTGATCTATCCTTTGATAATGGTTATATAAATAAAAGAGGAGAAAAAAACCCTAATGTCTTTTATTTATTTATTGTTTTTTTTGCATAAACAAAGAAACTCTTTTTACAGGCTACCAAAAAAAAGAAATGCATCTTTTCTCTCACTAGGAGAATAAACGTTTCCACCCGAATGACATCATTTAGACGTTTTTCATTGTTAAAAATCACTGTTAAATAAATTAGACAAAACAAATACGTTTTTCTTTTTCCATTAAAAGTCAAGTTAAAGATTTTAAAACCCTTTTCAAGATCATTTATAATGAAATATAAAACCTTTAACATGAAATACATCAAAACATTTTAACAAAACGCCTTCATCAAAACCAACATGAACTTTTTCACCACTCAACTGTAGTGCAGTGAGAAATTCACCCAGAGAACATCACACTGGCCTTGTGTTCGAACACACAACTAAACACAACATTCTAAAATGCTGTGGGAGCAACTATACAACTACACAACCATACAACCATACAACTACACAACTATACAACCATACAACTACACAACTATACAACCATACAACTACACAACTATACAACTATACAACTGCACAACTATACAACTGCACAACTACAACTACAACTATACAACTATACACAACTGTTCAACTACACAACTGTACAACTATACAACTACACAACTACACAACTGTACAACTACACAACTATACAACTACACAACTATACAACTGCACAACTGTACAACTATACAACTACACAACTGTACAACAACTATACAACTGTACAACTACACAACTGTACAACTGTACAACTACAACTACAACTACACAACTACACAACTGTACAACTCAACTACACAACTGTACAACTACAACTACAACTGTACAACTATACAACTGCACATACAACTGTACAACTATACAACTGCACAACTACAACTATACAACTGCACAACTGTACAACTATACAACTGTACAACTATACAACTGCACAACTGTACAACTATACAACTGTACAACTATACAACTGCACAACTATACAACTACACAACTGTACAACTATACAACTGCACAACTATACAACCATACAACAACTATACTATACAACCTACAACACAACATACTACAAACTATACAACTAACTGTACACAACAACTACAACTATACAACTACAACTGCACAACTATACAACTACACAACAATACGCATACAACTACACAAGACCATACAACTACACAACCTATTAGCATACCAACTACACAACCATACAACTACACAACCATACAACTACACAATGTATCTGTGGAATCATATGTGCAACTAAGGCACAACTTACACCGCGCTATACAACTATCACAACTAGCACAACTAGTACATTACATCCTTAAACTTGCCTACAACTATTTTCCTAATACGCACAACTGCACAACTATACAACTACACAACTTCATACAACTACACAACTACACAACTATGTGTACAACTATACAACTGTACAACACACAAACTATACAACTACCATTAACCGTACAACTATAGCAAAATACAACTACACAACTGTACAACTATACAACTATATAGTACAACTGCACAACTATACAACTGCACAACTATACAACTACACAACCATACAACTACACAACTACAACTACACAACTACAACTACAACTGCATACAACTGCACAACTATACAACTGTCATACACAACTACACAACTGTACAACTATACAACTGCACAACTATACAACTACACAACTACACAACTACACAACTGTACAACTATACAACTGCACAACTATACAAATGTACAACTATACAACTGCACAACTATACAACTACACAACTACAACTGTACACAACTATACAACTACTGTACAACTGCACAACTACAACTGTACAACTATACAACTGTACAACTATACAACTACACTACACAACTACACAACTATACACAACTACACAACTAGTACAACTACACAACTGTACAACTACACAACTGTACAACTATACAACTATATGTACAACTGCACAACTGTACAACTGCACAACTGTACAACTGTACAACTATACAACTGTACAACTATACAACTGCACAACAACTATACAACTATACAACTACACAACTACAACTGTACAACTATACAACTGTACAACTATACAACTATACAACTGTACAACTGCACAACTATACAACTGTACAACTATACAACTACACAACTATTTACGTACAACTATACAACTACACAACTGTTACAACTGTACAACTACACAACTATACAACTACAACAACTATACAACTGCACAACTATACAAATGTACAACTATACAACTGCACAACTATACAACTGTACAACTATACAACTGCACAACAACTGCACAACTACAACTGTACAACTATACAACTGCACAACTACAACTACACAACAACTGCACACAACTGTACAACTACACAACTACACAACTACACAACAACTATATAGTACAACTGCACAACTGTACAACTGTACAACTGTACAACTGTACAACTATACAACTATATGCACAACTATACAACTGTACAACTATACAACTACACAACTGTACAACTACACAACTGTACAACTACACAACTGTACAACTACACAACTACACAACTGTACAACTATACAACTATACAACTGTACAACTATACAACTGCACAACTATACAAATGTACACTGTACAACTATACAACTACACAACTGTACAACTATACAACTATATGTACAACTGCACAACTGTACAACTGTACAACTATACAACTGTACAACTATACAACTATATGTACAACTGCACAACTGTACAACTGTACAACTATACAACTGTACAACTACACAACTGTACAACTATACAACTGCACAACTGTTCACAACTACAACTATACAACTATACAACTATATGTACAACTGCACAACTGTACAACTGCACAACTGTACAGCTATACAACTGCACAACTATACAACTACACAACCATACAACCATACAACTACACAACTATACAACTATACAACTACACAACTATACAACTATACAACTGTACACAACTGTACAACTATACAACTGTACAACTATACAACTACACAACTACACAACTATACAACTGTACAACTACACAACTACACAACTACACAACTACACAACTATTACAACTGTACAACTACACAACTATACAACTACACAACTATACAACTATACAACTAATAGTGTACAACTATACAACTGTACACAACTGTACAACTATACAACTGTACAACTATACAACTGCACAACTGTTCAACTATACAACTGTACAACTATACAACTGCACAACTGTTCAACTATACAACTGTACAACTATACAACTATATGTACAACTGCACAACTGTACAACTGTACAACTATACAACTACACAACTGTACAACTACACAACTGTACAACTGTACAACTATACAACTGTACAACTATACAACTATATGTACACACACAACTGTACAACTACAACTATACAACTGTACAACAACTACAAATACAACTATACAACTGCACAACTATACAACTGTACAACTACAACTACAACTATACAACTACACAAACAACTACACAACTATACAACTGTACAACTATACAACTACATCTACAACTGTACAACTATACAACTGTACAACTGTACAACTACACAACTGTACAACTATACAACTGTACAACTGTTATATATACAGTTGTATGAATGTGTGTGTGTGTGTGTGTGTGATGGGTTGGCATTCCATCCAGGGTGTATCCTGCCTTAATGCCCATAGACGCCTGAGATAGACACAGACTCCCCGTGACCCGAGGGAAGATCGGATAAAGCGCTAGAAGATGAATGAATAAAAGACTGCTCCCTCGTACTAAATGCTATATTTTTTCATTTGACACAAGCAGCAATCATTTACAGCATGACAATTACCAAAAAGGCCTCATTAAACTCAAATGAGCAGGGGAACTGTCTCTGGAGCTGGTGAACACAGTCCAGCCACTGCAGAAACACTGGACATCTCTCATTCACGTCTTCGGCATTCTCTCCATGTCCACAGCGATCAGCAAACTTATGCCCAAAGTCCAGCCATTCCATCTCAACCAGGACTTGAAACCCCTAGATATCAAAATCACATGTCTGTCATGCAATTTCTATCATTCCTGTTAATTGATCTGCTTTCTAATACTCCATTAATCTCACTGTATCATTGTGAAGATCTTCACAAGGATTCTTGGGTATTAAATATGCATCTAACTGTGATAAGACATACTTTCAAACCTTTTATATTTTGTCTCTTAAAGCTCAAGAATGTTGCAGCTGAAGAAAACCTCTAACATGGTGCAACTACATAGACATGGGTGTCTGTACACATAGCGCATATACAAGTTATGGGGGGGGGTATATGGTTGCAGGTTGTGGTACATGCTTGTCACACTTTGCCGTACTTTGCCACGCAGACTCCAAGAGTCCCAGATTCCACCCACTGTAGTGGATCTGGAGTGGATTCAGTGGCTGATTAAAAGACCTGTAGAGAAATCTCTGAACTCGAGTCTGAACTCGTATGATAATCTCTGGGTAAATTTAGCCAGACATCACACATGACTAAACAACACACAGAGCCTCAATATTCACACCAACACAATAAAGGTGAAAAGTTTTTAACATAATCCTTTGCATCCACATTTCAAATGATCTGAAATGATCCACTCACACAGTGTTGAGTAAACGGAATGATCTCGTACATGCTTACAATACTTCTATCATTGTACCGTTTACAGCATTCACAACGACTCCACAGCAATTCACAGCAACAGTTCATCATCAACTGCAAAGACTTCAATTCAGTTCAGCTCATCTTTTGGAGGCAAACTGTTTTCTGAGCCATAAACGCAGCCAATGAAAACTGTCTCCTACTTTCAGCTACTTTGATGAAATAGACTCCAGTGTCCAGAATCCAGTGGAGATCAATTACACTGAAAAACAATTTGCCAGAACCTGTACACTGTGAACTTTCCATACTTGATCACTATATATATTTCTTGTGTCATATCTGGATTTGGATCTTATCTGGACTTATAAATATTGTATAAAATATATTGTTAAAATAGAAATAAAGGGATTCTGGGTAAACAGTCCAAGTAGAACACAGAAAACAGTAATGCTAAATGAAACAATTACAAAGTGTCTCTCTGAGTAAATTCACAGATTTCCACAAGATAATCAACTAGTAGATTAACGTATATGTGTGGTGTATATATATATATATATATATATATATATATATATATATATATAAATACAGGAATAGATTACAATAGTTCCTTGTATATTATGAGGTTATGTTCCAAGACCCATCGCGATATGTGAAAAAATGAGATGTAAGAAGTGACCTTGCGTCACTTAATACAGTGCATGTAACGTACAGTAGTTTCCCCAAATATAGCTGCGTCTCATAGCGAACATAACTGTATATATAACTGTATATATAATGTATATATACTGTATATATAAACTGTATATATATATACTGTATATATATAACTGTATATAACTGTATATAACCGTATATACATATAACTGTATAAATATATATATATGTATATAACTGTATATATAACTATATATAACTGTATATATAACTGTATATAACTGTATATATAACTGTATATATAGTATATATACTGTGTATATATATATATACATATATATATATATAATATATATATATATATATATATATATATATATATATATATATATATATATAACTGTATATATAATGTATATATAACTATATAACTATATATAACTGTATATATAACTATATAACTGTATATAACTGTATATATAAACTGTATATATAACTGTATATATAATATAACTGTATATATAACTGTTATATTAACTGTATATATAACTGTATATATAACTGTATATATAACTGTGTATATAACTGTATATATAACTGTATATATAAATGTATATATACTGTATATATAACTATATATATACTGTATATATAACTATATATAACTGTATATATAACTGCATATATAATGATATATGCATATCGCGAATGTATTAAAATATTGCAGAGACAGAACGTTCCCAAACATTAGGAATTAAATTATAAACTTATAACTGTTACATTAAAAAATATTTTTATGTTTAACACATTTTTTATTATTGTATTATTCATATTAATAAATAAATAAAGTACATATAAACATGATGAAGAAAGAGTCCTATACTGAGATTTCTCAACCAATCAGCAAGCATTACTGTAAGTTCTGTACTTCTCCAATCAAAACACATCCTCATGCGTCTGCATCACATCACACAGTCTGCATTACTGCTTCATAGTGAAAGCATCGTGTCAGCTGAGTTTACACACAGTTTACTCTAGTGAATGCGTTAAGTGTACTGTACTGTTATTAAATGTTCTTTAAATGTGTTTTACACATTATTTGTTTATTCTGTTATGTACTGTGTCGGGAAGGTTACTTTACAAATGATCCTATTCAAAATATAATAAGTAGTGTAACTTTTTACTTTATAAAAGTAAATTAACATTACATTTGATTACATTCATTCATCATTTGTAGACATTCATTCTTCTTCATTCATTCATCTTCTAGCGCTTTATCCGATCTTCCCTCGGGTCACGGGGAGTCTGTGTCTATCTCAGGCGTCTATGGGCATTAAGGCAGGATACACCCTGGATGAATGCCAACCCATCACACACACACACACACACACACACACACACACTCTCATTCATACACCAGGGACAATTTTCCAAGGTGCCAATCAACCTACCGTGCATGTTTTTGGACCGAGGGAGGAAACCGGAGAACCCGGAGAAAAACCCCCTGAGACACGGGGAGAACATGCACAAACTCCACACACACATGACCGAGACGGGAATCGAACCCGGACCCTGTCGGTGTGAGGCGAACGTGCTAACTGCTAAGCCACTATTCCCCGCGGGGGGGGATTTAATTTTGTAATTAAGTTAGATAACTAGTTAATCCCCAACACTGCTTATGTGTGTGAATTAGATTAAGTTCTATACAGTAGTTTCGGGGATATAGCAAACGTTTACAATCATTCCAATCTTGTTATACAAAAATCTAGTACAGTACATATAAGGTACAATTCTCGACCTAATTCACAAACATAATCAACAAATAATGTATAAAAATACATTTAAAGACACATAACATTTCATAACAGAACAGTACACTTAAAACAGTCAATAAACACTCACTGGTGTAAATCACATGTAAACGGACACGATGCTTTCAGTATGAAACAGTCACAGACTGAAAGAGTCATTCATTATATTTATATTTATTTATATATTAAATAATGTGTTTTACTGTCTGGAACATTAAATCTCTCTGAGAATCCACAATATTCCAATGCATTCATGTTGGGAACTACTGTAATTCCTAAAGCCTATTCAAATAAAACATATCTACACCAGGTCTATGAAAAAAATTATACATATATATATATAAAATACATAAATATATATAACACAAATATATATGTAAAACACAACCTCCCAAAGGGAAGTCCCTTATCCAGTTATATTGCTCTTCTGTCATGCGGGAACTTTACAGCCGGTTGAATTGATATTAATATTATATTCCATCACTTGATTTTGTTGTAAGTGTTGGTGTATGCAGAGTTTTTTTTATAATTATTATTGCAAAAATGGCTAAAAAATCATATACATAGAAATAAGTGGAATAAACAGTAAACACTTATCCAAAAAAATGAAATACTTGGTGAATTGCATAAAATTATGTATGAGTCTCTTTATTTTAAGAATATTTTAAGAATATATTAATGATTGTTTGGTTGATTGATTTTTCCTTCTTGATTTTTCATTCCTTCTTTCCTAAAATCACTAGATTTTACATTCTTATTTGACTTTTTGATGTTCATTATGAATTACTATATATAACTGTTATTACTGTTATATATATAACTGTATTTCAAAGTGTGTATATATAACTGCATGTGTGTGTGTGTGTGTGTGTGTGTGTGTGTGGTGTGTGTGTGTATTTGAGTTCACTACTTACGTTTTACAAATTGTTATTGTTTAATAATAAGTTAAGAAAATGGCGTAAACATCGCGAGTGTCTGTGTGTTTGAATAACTGACCATCATGTGTGATGCACAACACCTGTATTAACACTACCATACAATCTCACACTCAATATACATTACTGATCTGCCATACAGGTATACTCTGTGCATTGTTATAGTATTTAAACTACGTAGTCTTGTATAGTCAGTATTGTGTTGTGTAGTCTGTATTGTGTTGTTGTACAGTCTGTATTGTGTTGTGTAGTCTGTATTGTGTTGTTTGTTGATGTGTTTTTCTGTATAGTTATGTATTGTGTTTATATCAGTGATGTAATCTGTTTTACATTGTGTTAGTCTGTATATTGTGTTGTATAGTCTGTATTGTGTTGTATAGTCTATATTCTGTTGTATTGTATTGTGTTGTATTGTCTGTATTGTGTTGTATAGTCTGTATTGTGTTTTGTAGTCTGTATTGTGTTGTATAGTCTGTATTGTGTTATAGTTGTAGTTCTGTATTGTTGTTGTATGTTTGTGTATATGTCTGTATTGTGTTGTATAGTCTGTATTGTATGTTGTGTAGTCTGTATTGTCTGTATTGTGTTGTATAGTAGTCTGTATTGTATCTGTAGTGTATTCTGTATGTTTTTTATCTGTATTGTCTTATTGTTTGTGTAGTGTGTATTGTGTTGTATAGTCTGTATTGTGTTTTTTATAGTCTGTATGTTGTATCTGTATTGTGTGGTATGTCTGTATCTGTCTGTCTGTGTGTTGTGTATTGTCTGTATTGTGTTGTGTAGTCTGTATTGTGTTGTATAGTCTGTATGTTGTGTGTATTGTGTGTGTTGTGTAGGTCTGTATTGTGTTGTATTGTTGTGGAGTCTGTATTGTGTTGTATTGTGTCTGTATAGTCTGTATTGTGTTGTACAGTCTATATTGTGTTGTATAGTCTGTATTGTGTTGTGTAGTCTGTATTGTGTTGTATAGTCTGTATTGTCTGTATAAGTCTGTAGTATTGTGTTGTATAGTCTGTATTGTGTTGTGTAGTCTGTATTGTGTTGTACAGTTGTATTGTGTTGTAGTCTGTGTTTTGTATTGTATTGTTTGTATCTGTGTTGTGTTGTGTGTTGCATTGTTGTGTAGTCTGTGTGTTGTGTTGTGTAGTCTGTATTGTGTATAGTCTGTATATAGTCTGTATTGTGTTGTACAGTCTATTGTGTTGTATTGTGTTGTGTAGTCTGTATTGTGTTGTAGACTGTATGTACAGTCTGTATTGTGTTGTATAGTCTGTATATGTTGTGTTGTATTGTGTAGTTGTGTGTAGTCTGTATTGTGTTGTATATATGTTTGTAGTGTGTGTGGTATGTCTGTATTGTGTGTATTGTGTCCTGTAGTTGTATTGTCTGTGTATTGTGTTGTGTTGTGTAGTCTGTATGTGTGTATGTGTGTGTATTGTGTTGTGTTGTATAGTCTGTATTGTGTTG
>JACRUU010000012.1:3060049-3115049 GCA_030449085.1 Kryptopterus vitreolus
TGAGAGTGCATGGTAGTGCAAATAGCCGTACTGTGCATCATACATGATGGTATCTGTTGAACCTTTTTGGGGATTTTGTTCTGACCAGTGCTGATATTTAGATATTCATGGCAGCCAATGGCTGAGAGATTTATATTGATTTTCTATGGCAAACCCCCCCCCCCCTTCCCTTAGTCATAAAATGTAATAGGTAATAAGACATGGTACAGAAAATTACTTGTATTAAACATTTAACAACACAAGTCTCCAATCAGTGCACTTTGTTCTGGTACCTGTTCCTAGCTGTAATCTTAATGTCAACTTGGTTAAATGCTCACTAACAATACAGTTCCAAAAAGTTGTCATTAAATTCTCATTATTCTCTCTTCTTAATTCTTAATCATTTTCCAACAGCAGCAATATGTATATTACAATGGAAAATAGAACGCTGGGTAAATAATTGATGATGAAAACTGACAGTGAAGTTTTATTTATTTATTTGGGCAGGGAGGATGGAGGTTAGTGTTAATCAGCTTTAATTTTTCTGTATTGCTTTAGTCTGACGCCTTTAGTTGTTTTCTGACTGATTCTGCATCCGATGCATCCATTTGGCTAATTAGCTTAGCGATTGAGCACAAGAGGAAAAAAATATACACACTTCTGACACCTGATTGTATGGGAGTATTTTGTTCTCCTTCATGCCCCAAATGTGGGGGCGATGGGAGCTCAGTGGTTAAGACATTTCCAAAATTTTGTAGGCTCAGACCATAGCACCCGTAGTGGGACCTTAGTTCCCCAGACATTAGGAATGCACAAGCCAGTGTATTTCTAGGGCTGGTCCCAAGCCTGTTTAAATGTAGAGTGATGCGTCAGGAAGGGTGTAAAACCTGTGCCAAACAAATTATGTGGATCACTAAAATATGGTGATCCTAACGACACGCTGGAGAAGAAAATGGCTGAAAGAGTGGATGCAAGTGCAGAAAGTACACACGTACATGAATGCCGTGTCATGATAATCAACCCAATGTGCGGCACAATCAGCTTCTGCTGATCAATTACAAAATTTTACTTTCTGCTTTTGTGTTTTCTAAGCATAAAACTGTGCAAAATTGTTGGCAGTTGTCAACAACACACAGTAAAGTATAACGTTTTAAATAATACAATTTAACAAATTATTTTTATCATTTAACAGAAAGTGAACAGAAGCACGGTGGCTTAGTGGTTCGCCTCACACCGCCATGGTCCGGGTTCGATTCTCGTCTCAGCCATGTGTGTGGAGTTTGTGCATGTTCTCCCCGTGCTTCAGGGTTTTTTTTCTCCGGTTTCCTCCCGGTCGAAAAACATGCACAGTAGGTTGATTGGCACCTTGTAAAATTGTCTCTAGTGTGTGTGTGTGTGTGTGCGCGTGCCCCGTGCGATGGGTTGGCATTCCATCCAGGGTGTATCCTGCCTTAATGCCCATAGACGCCTGAGATAGGCACAGACTCCCCGTGACCCGAGGGAAGATCGGATAAAGGGTGAATGAATGAAGAAAGTGAACAGAAGAGGAATCTGAATCTGATTGGGATTTGACATGACAAGCTTTAGGCTTGCAAGTCTTAATTTTTTTAGGATGAGATTAAGGTGTATCATTAACCAATTTCACCAAGCATGTGCGAGTAGTAGTAATAATAACAATAATAATAATAATAATCAATTTCATTCATGCAGCAAAAATACAATGTAGGAGGCTTAAACCTGAGTGATGAACACTTAAACTCTGCTACTAAGGTGAACTTGAGGGTCCTGTCAACATTAGACACCATGTCACCAAGGGTTTTAAGATGTGCTGTTCAAATTAATTTTTTGATAATGGTCAGTTAAGGAAACATAATGAACAAGGCAAGAGCACTCAACTATACATGAAAACATAGTAACTAGTGTACATAAAAAGGGCAGCAGGACTGAGTGCTTTTTTCTGTTGTAGTTTTTTTGTGCTGTAGTACAGGCAGATATTTTTCAATCATTCAGTTCCATCAGGGAGGCGTCTGGTTGGCCCCAACTTCCCCAGACATATAGTATAGTTTATGAGCAGCTATCTTCAATGTAGAGAACATGGAATACTGTAAGTGATGATGATTATAGCCCCCATAGAATCCTGATATCAACATTATCAAGTCTGTCTGCATGAAACCTTCTTCCACAGATGATGGTTAGTTTTCAAAGAGTTTTGTGTCTGAAACATTTGTACAACATTTGCACTGTACTAGTGTCCACCCTTTTGGAATAAAATAAGATTATCTTAAAACTGTAAATCCTGCTGAATTAGTTTGTGAGGTTAAGTATTATGTTTATTTCCTAATCTAGCTTTTTCTTCTTTTTGCTGCAGGTGTGGGGAAGAGCAGTCTTCTTCTACGCTTTGCAGACAACACATTTTCAGGTACCATTGTACTGGAGGTTTAAAGTGAAGATGTGTGTGTGTGTGTGTGTGTGTGTGTGTGTGTGTGTATATATATATCTATATATATATATATATATATATATATTATATCAATATATAAAAACTTCAAATGATATATATATATATATATATATATATATATATATCTATATCTATATATCTCTATATATATATATATATAGTATATAATATAATATCCCTGTGTATAACTTGTGTACAAAGCCTATGTGTAAAGTTAATATGTAAAAACAAACTGTAAAGTAAAACTAAAAATGAAGTTGCATTAGTGTACATGCCCTTAAACGAATACTTTGTTGACTTTTATTATATTTATTTTATTACAACAGACTTTTTGGGTATAAGTTTACACTCTAAATCTGTTAGATTGAGAAGGCATCTCTTATGCACAACCCTCTTCAGATCACCCCACATATTTGGGCCATTCTAAAAGTTTCTTTTTCTTGTGAAGCCATTCTTTTGTTGATTTGAATGTATGCTTAGGGTCATTGTGGTGCTGAAAGATAAAGTTCATCTTCAGCTTTCTTGCAGAAGCCTAAAGGTTTTATGGCAATATTGACTGGTATCTGGCACTGTTCAGAATTCCCTCCACCTTACCAAAGGACCAAGTTCAAGCTGAAGAAAAGCAGCCCCAAAGCACGATGCTGTCACCACCATGATTTTCTGTGTACATGATGTCCTTTTGGTGATGTGGAGTGCTATTTATGCAAAAAACATACCTTTTGGTGGCCAAAGAGTTAGACTTAACCTAAAATTTAAAATATAGATTTAAGGCTTAAGATTTATTTAATGAGTTTCCCAATTTGAGATGAACTACTGAAATAAACTTTTCCATGATATTTTAATTTATTGAAATGCATGTGTGCCCTTGTGTATATGTATGTATATATGCATGCATTTTCTTTCCCCCATAATGATCAGTAAAATGCCCAGCAGACCACACTGAAAAATGTTTGATCAAAAATGTTAGCATGATTAAGTACAAAAACATGTCTCTCCACCCTCCCAACCAAGCCCCCCCCCCCCCCCCCCCCCCCCCCCCAAAAAAAATATATACACCGGGGGGTAAATATAATGGAGTGTTGTCTTGTGCAGGTAGTTACATTACCACTATAGGAGTTGACTTCAAGATCCGTACAGTAGAGATCAATGGTGAGAAGGTGAAGCTACAGATCTGGGATACAGCCGGTCAGGAGCGCTTCCGAACCATAACTTCTACGTAAGTAATGACATTCAGCACCTTGATGTTTAATATGATCTTATTCATTCCACCATTCTAGATCTGGATTATATAAATTCTGGATTTATATAGATTTTCATGAAATCTTTCTCATGGAGCACTGGCTTTTCCACTCTGGAAGAGAAATGGTAATTTACTTAATGGATATTTCAGCAATCAGAAAGCACAAATGAAATATTTTATTACCACAAGCCTATTACAGATTGGTCAAACTGTTGGATTTCTGTGTGTAAAATATTGTATTCACTGGAGAGTGTGATGATGGGAGAAAGTGGGGTTTGAAGTCCATGCTGGGCAAACAATACATAACAATTACATTACTACTAAAACGGACTGCAGTGTACTACTAACTCTTTGGCTTCAGCAGTTGTACACTTTGCTTTACAATTAAAATAAATACAAGTGCTACAATAAGAATAGCATTTAAATAGTGAGATTTTTAACTTCCTCACATGTAATTAGCAAAAATGAAAAGCTAGTTTAAGATATAGTCAGTTGTCTATAAGAAAACGGATACAATGCAAAGATCCACATTTAGTCACAGATGTCCTCTTTTAAATGAAAGTGATCAGATTTAAGTAATTGCAATGTTCACATTCTGTAAATAACCAAACCTATCTACAACCAATTTTCAAATGGTTTGGATGTTGTGTAAATTAAAATTTAATCTGCAAATCTTGTGAATTCACTATCACAGCATAATGAAAACTAACTAAAACATCTAAACCTGATAAAATGTACCATATAAAGGATAAAAGTCAACTTTGGTTGTTTTACCAATGTGTAGCATTCCTACTTATTTTAACAACAGTCTGTATACAGCTGTCTGTTGAGGATTCTATATGCTCAACAGTCCTGGGTTCTCTGTTTTATATTGTGTTTCATGAGGTGCCATTTATTTTCATATGATGATAAGTCTGGCCTGTTCAACTCCCAGGCTGTTCTACTATGTAGCCATACTGTTTAGCACGGTAAAAGTTTAGCATTAAAATAACCAAGGTTCTTAATGCAAAATTCCTTGCCTGTATAGAAGATAGATATATTGCTCGAATACCCATGTATATATTGTTTAGTATGGATTGTAGCATTCTGGCTGTGCGCATATATATATATATATATATATATATATATATATATATATATATATATATATATATATAATCTATATATATATATATAAATACTTCAAACAGCAACAATGTAACTAAAATGAAAATAAATGATATAAAGGCACAAGGTTGGGAGCGCGCACAATGCTCCTTTATGTCTGTTATAATAAAGTTATAAAGGCATTGTCTGTTATACATACAAGACATCTCTTATCCAGGCCCCAAGGGGCCAATGCTTCTCTCATCCACGAGTTGTGGCAATAACTGCCAGGCCACTCGGGCGTCGGGACAAAGCACCTGTTTTTGTTCGCCATCATCCTTTTTGTATCCAAAATACTTCCACGTTGACCTACGATGTGTTTCTTTTTGCGAACAAATCTTCCATTTCATCGCTTTTCCCCGCAGTCGTCCTGCACTCATTTCACCATGCACATGCAGAGACTGTATGCGTGAAGCAACATGTGCTTTGTAGTTTTTAAAGAACCCTTAAATCTGAGATAATTATTTTATAGTAGACAAATATAGAACCGTGAATATAGAATGTTGATTTATTTTAAATCAAATACAGCACAAAAAAAAAATTTTGCCCTGCATCATGACTGCCGCAATGTGACTATTGCACATGTGCACATCTCAATGTCAATGCTGGAACAATGTTGCATTTAAAGAAAATTACATGCATAGATCTGTGATATCCGGAACCTGAAACTTTCGATTGTGCTTATTATTGCCTATTGTATGCTTTTTCCACTGAACTGAAAAATTATATTACTAAATTATAAACCTATTTTACCACTGGTTCTAGAAATTGATTACGGTTGATAAAAGCTGATTGATGGAGTTACATGGCTTTGGTCAAAGTGTAATACTTGGTCCTAAGAACAATATACATTACAATCATTAAACCATCATCTTAATCCCTATGACACTGATTAAACCTCTCTCTCTCTCTCTCTCTCTCTCTCTCTCTCTCTCTCCTCTCTCTCTCTCATCACTCTCTCTCTCCTCGAGCTCTCCTCTCGTCTCGATCTCTCTCATCTCTCTCTCTCTCTCCAGAGAACTGGGTCTCTCGCGTCCTCATCTAGGGATATCTATCAGGTCTCAGGGTCATAGTGGTATATGATGTCACAGGGAATTAGGTAGTGGAGAGAACTGAATAAGGGTAAACTATGATGTCAATGTAAACGGATGAGAAAGAACGATCTTTTGTCATCCTCCGGGTAAGCTGCATGATCAATTAATCATGGAATTGTGATAAACGATCGAATTTGTCTGTCTCTGATCTCATATATACGAATTTCTCGGTAGAGATCTACGAATCTGTTAATAGTCTATCCAAAGGCTATTCTCTATCTCTAGAATCCTCTCTCTCTCTCTCTCTCTCTCTCTCTCTCAGTAATAGAGGAACCCATGGGGTCATAGTGGTATATGATGTCACTAGTGCTGAATCTTTTGTCAATGTTAAACGATGGCTGCATGAAATTAATCAGAATTGTGATGACGTTTGTCGAATATTAGGTAAGATCTACTAATCTAATATTAGGTAAAACTACTACAAAATACAAGTATATTAGCTTGCATTTTAATTATCATGTGTTGCCGTTTGCTTTAAGTGGGTAATAAAAATGATGACCCAAACTCTAAAGTTGTGGAGACAAATGATGCCCAAAAGTTCGCAGAGCAGATGAGCATCCACCTCTTTGAGACGAGTGCAAAAGAGAACATTAATGTTGAGGAGGTGAGTGCTGTGACTTTAGGGTTTGTGGTTCATTGGGATTTCAGTGATTTCAAAACTCGTTAACATTTTGTTAGACTGTAGAACCTATTATTAATTAATTTAAATCATATTATTGAGCTTTTGTATTTGTTATGGAAAATGAGTAATTCAGTGTAGATAAGTGGTCTGCCAATTAAAAAAACAAACAAAAAACAAGACTATATATCCTTGTATAATAAAGCTGGCTTGTGAAGGCTTTTATTAATGAGTTGAACGCTTGCGTTTTGTGGAAGGGGCAGGAGAGTGAACTCCAGTAACACATTGTGTGTACATGCTTTTCTGTCTCTAGATGTTTAACTGCATCACAGAGCTGGTGTTACGGGCAAAGAAGGAATCTGTGGCCAAACAGCAACAGTTGCAACAGAATGATGTTGTTAAGCTCAACAAGAACAGCAAACGAAAGAAAAAGTGTTGCTAATGGATGTCGACCATGACCATGACTCTCATTGCAGAAACCCTATGGAGAAATGGACTATGATCACGTTAATTAAACAAAGCTTAATAAATATAATAATGGATTGAAAAAAACAAAACAAAACAGAATCATGTCCCTTTTGGACATATACAAATTATGAAGACTTTTTAAAGAAAATGTACAGATTTTATTAGAAATGAGGAGTTTTTATGTGGGAATTCAACAGATGTGGTATTTAATAAAAGTTCCTCCTTCATTCTTGAAGGACCTGCAAGCGCTGACATGCTCACAACAATGTGTAGACTTTTATATGCATTAGTTGTGTTGAGTTACTTTTAAAGCCATGTCTGTTTTCATTTATTTCCCCATCTCAGGATTTTTTTTTTTTTTTTTTTTTTTTTTTTTTTAAAAAACCCACATAGTAAAAAAAAATCTCATGTTTTTCTGGTAGTTTAAACTTTAATGCACCCTACCGTGTGCCCAGTGTTTGTGTTCACAGGAAAACATTTTACTACCTGTGTCTGCTTTAATGTTGCCATGAAACCACATATCGCCTGTTTACATGCTAATGAACGTAGAACTGCCAACTCCTTTTATCTGTCACTGTTCTTCATGTTCAGTGTTATAGCCTTTTTAACAAAATGCATACCCATGACTAATATGTCACTGTGGGCGGATATGTTTCTATTGCATTTACAATTATAGGTCAGTGAGGTCGGAAGCTGCTTATAGAGTAATGGTGTATTGAAGACACCAGCAATGATACAAATGACACCAGACACCAAAAAAATGAAATAGTGATCCATCATGAAATAGTTGCCAGAAGATTCGAGGAGAAATAATATTAACAATCGTCCGTCAAACTGTTTGCAGTTGTTTTTGAGAATGAAACAAAATTAAAATGTAAAATTAGCAACAGAAGTCTTTAAATCTGATAAAATGGAACTATACACACTTTTGTACTTTACACCCTCATCAGTATAAGTAAGTATAATTATAGGACTGAATATGAGATCGTTTCTGTAATAAAGGCAGGTTGGGTTGCAGTTCTGCAAAGGCTATTTATTGATCCAATAAACCAAGTTAAGGTGTCCTGATGTCTGAATTCTTTATCCCTTTTATATAAATGTGTATAAATATATATATGTGTGTGTGGAGTTTGTGCATGTTCTTCCTATGCCTCAAGGAGGTTTTTCTCCGGGTTCTCCGGTTTCCTCCTGGTCCAAAAACAAGCACGGTATGGTTGATTGGCACCTTGGAAAATTGTCCCCTATGTATGATGTGGGTATGATGAATGTGTGTGTGTGTGTGTGGTGTGTGTGTATGTGCCCTGCGATGGGGTTGGCATTCCATCCAGGGTATCCTGCCTTATATGCCCATAGACCCTGAATAGGCACAGGAGCTCCCCGTGACCCGAGGGAAGATCGGATAAAAGCGGTAGAAGATGAATGAATGAATGAATGAATATATATATATATATATAAATAACCATTTTGTGTTTAATGGATCATATTTATTCTATAATGATCTCCATATTTGCACAAAGTCATCAGCTTTTTCTGGGAAACTTTTTTTTAGATGTAGTTCTGAATCACTTCCACATTATGAATTACAATAAATGTTTTTAGTGAATTAGAATTTGGCACAAATGTGTCATTCCTTCTTTTTCTAAAACTACTGAGTTACTGAATATTTTCTACTTGTATTTCCTGGCTTTGAATGTCTTAAATAAGAATGTAATTAATAAATATAATTATAAGATTAATAGTAAAAGCAGTTAATTCAGTGAATTTTTACTTGTACTTGAGTTACTAAGATTATACTTATTTACTTCCATAAAAAGTAACTTTTTTAACAGTGGGGGTGGAGTTCTAGTGTAGTTAAAAAGGACACGGGCACATATATCTAATACTAGGTTTTAACATATAAATGTAGTAAAATACAATAACTGAAACAAAACTAGTAACATTACAGATTATTAAAACCAAAAAAAAAAAGTACTTCATTGCAGTGTGAATAACACGCGTGTATGTAACTTTCCCCCTTCGCAGCACAGTGAACTTGATATGATAACATGCGTTTCTCACTGGATGCACCGTGGAAGTCCAGGCTTTTGAATACATTTTATGTTCTACAATAGCTTTTATCTTGCTTGAAAATGGCTGTATATTTACACGCAGATATGATTTATTCTCCGAAAATGTTTAAAGGTTTAGAAAATGCAGTATAATTGTAGAAAACAATAGACAATCTCTAGAAAGTATTGGAATAGCAAATCTTCTTTCGTTGCTGCTATAAATTAAATGTATTTGGATTTTGCATCAAACATTTGATTAACATGAAGTTAAAAGTTAATAAAATCATTTTGGTGGTCTTTCACCACTACATTTTAAGGCACAGGAACAATAAATAATATACTTAATATGTATTAAATGCATCTGCATTGCTTATAGTAATGTCCTTAAAACCCAACTAACAATACAATAATCTCGATGTAAAAATAGATACATGAATGTTAATAACTCAAACTCGAATGTCTTCAGTAGCAGAAGCGTAATGTATACGTTTCTAATGTATACGTCTCCGAATATTTACATATACAAACACATTTTCTTCAGCAGATCCTCAGAAGATTTAATGTCATGATTTTAAATTCTCTTTCACAAGAATCTTGTCATTGTCCAGGAATATTCAGTGTCATGTGACGAGTGCATTCAGGTTATCAGAGAACTATTTTATTGTCACATAAGTTTCCTGATCCAAGACCTGTCGAATCTGAAGCAAGCCCATATAACACCACTGCCTTTAGATGCTTGTGCAGTGCGCACTATGCATGATATGTGCACTGATACATGTACATCGAATAAAGATAAACTTGGATGCGTTTGACTACATTTCTGCATCGTCCATTCATTCTGTTCCCAACAATCCAACCCCTCTCTCGTGTCTTTATCCTGTAATATCTCATTATTGTGGAAACGCTCAAGCTTTATCTGAGAGTTCTGTTGTGACAATTTTTTATGATTTTACTTTTATCATTTTTGCTTAAAAATATCTGATCACTATAAATCATGATATTTCGTTGCACCCCCGTTGCACCCCCCCCCCCCCCCCCCCCCCCCCCACACACACCACACACACCCCGCAGACATGTCCTCACAATTATTCCAATTTTAATTTTGCATTCATTTTTTTATATTTGCATTCAGTTGAATTTTGTTTTATTACACATTGACTTTCATTGAGTTCTAATCATTTATTATTCTCTTTAATTGGAAAAGTGAGGTTTATTTTATTTTTCACATTTTTATTTAGTTTAGATCTCATAGTTTTTTAAAAGGCCGTGTAGCCATAATCTACATTTTGTCCAATGTTACATAAATTCAGAATCTTCTCTCTGGGCCTGATTTTCATTCTCTGTTGTTTAATATTATGGGCTACAGTTTGTTTTCTATTCTGTGATTATGGTGAAAATTTCACACAAAGAGAACAAAATGCACACATGTAACTCTACAATCATCACCACTGCCAGCTGCTCCCGTTAGCGCTCGCCACAACTGCTGATTCACATTATTTCGTTTGGCACGTTTACGATGGATTCTCTTTCTAATATTTATCTGATCTAAATATTTATCTGATCTTAAATTCATTCATTTCATCTACTACGCTTTATCCGATTTCTCCCTCGGGTCACGGGGAGTCTTCCCTGTGTCTATCTCAGGCGTCTATGGGCATTAAGGCAGGATACACCCTGGATGGAATGCCAACCCATCACACACACACACACACACACACACACACACACATTCACACACACATTCATACACTAGGGACAATTTTCCAAGGTGCCAATCAACCTACCGTGCATGTTTTTGGACCGGGGGAGGAAACCGGAGAACCCGGAGAAAAAAAAACCCCCTGAGGCACGGGGAGAACATGCACAAACTCCACACACACATGACCGAGACGGGAATCGAACCCGGATCCTGGCGGTGTGAGGCGAACGTGCTAACCACTAAACCACCGTGTCCCTCTGATCTTAAATATTAATTAAACATTAATTATTCCCAGACTAGGAAACTTGTGCAACCCTAATGGCTGTTAAACTGAGCAACTTAAAGCCGTGCTCAAAGGAATTTTAAATGATTTAAAACTGTGTAAAAATAATCTCAGGACATTACACAGATTTATGCATTAATAAAAAAAAGAATTCAAGACACCAGACTTTTAAAAAACAATTAAAGTAAAAAACAAAACAATCTTTTAATTATTTTAAAAACAATTAAAACAAAATTAAAGAGTCAAATGACATTTACATAACACTGAAGTAAAGAAAACAAATGAAGACATAAATATGGAGGCATTCACACACTATTACCTGTTTTACAACTGTGGACGCTTGCACTTGTTTCTCATTCATAATTGTCTCCTGATTGGGATAATGTGTTGCATTGTGGGGGAAAAGCAGTACATGGACACTCATGTTTATTTCAGTCGCCATTTGGGGTTTGGCCAAGCAGCTATTCATATTCCAACTGAAAATATGGCACATATAATAAAACATTTCTGAACAGCAAACAGCAGCCGCCATCCACAATCGTCTCAATCAACTCAATGAACTCATTTTCATTGATAAGAATGTAACATAAGTGGCAGTATATACCTTATTGTATATACCCTATTTAATGTCATCAGAAATGTGATGACTTGCAGCTTAAAGAGAAGTGTGTGTGTGTGTGTGTGTGTGTGTGTGTGTGTGTGTGTGTGTGTGTGTGAGAGAGGTATAAGGTTGGAAAGCTTCTGCCATTGGCAGTGATTTCCGTGGGAATTTGTAAACTGCACACAACTGCGTGTTAAATCTGCTGAGAAATCCAGCCTGTTCTGCAAAACCACAGTCAGAGTTGGTCAAGCTGGTGGATAGACACATTATTGTGCTATTTTCTTACAACAACTTGATGTCATTATTAACTGTTTCTGCAGATTTCACCAGTTCTGTTTGTGTTTTAGACCAAGTTTTATATTTTGTGAAAAATGAATGAATTTATTTAATAACATTCACCCTATTTCTTGTTAAATTACAAAGGGTTCTGATCAGGTGATCCTAATCCACCCTTGGGCTTCTCAAACAAAACACATTTGAACTAAAAAAATAAATGATAAGAAGACACATACATTTCCCATTTCCATCTCATCATGATAGAGATGGTACCCAGATCCAGACAGTAAAGAAAGCACTCCATTCCATGACAATAAAATTCTTTTCAGCACTTCAACATTTACTCACAAAACGCTCACAAATTCCTACATGCACTCAAACAGACAAAAATGTAAATTGATCTATAAAATACTTTTATCATTCAAAATTATACAGTTACAAATATATCGCTTCCATTTTTTTCCTTATAATTCCAACATATTATTATTATTATAAAATATCATTCTTTGGGTTTCTCTAAACTGTCAGCTATTTTTGTTCTTAATTGAAAAAGAGACGACATCTGCATAGCTTAACTCAATGGGCAATAAAATTCATCAAAGAAAAGCCTCCTCTCACCTCCACATGACCTTTAAATGCCCATGAAGAGGTGATCCATTTAAAGTTGTCTATCCATTACAAGCTCACACCTTGTATCGAAAATTAGTTCGATTGTGTGACATACACACATTCAAGTTCAGGGGCGGTAAAATGTTTTTGATTACCTGCAACACATCTACAATCAGAGTAATCTTGTAATCTTATCACTTACTGGTGCAAAGTAATAAAAGTTGAAAGACCACATCACAACCAATCAGCCATAACATTACTATTATTTAAGTTCCCATTTCTGCTGCCAAAACAGGCCGGACCCAGCGAGGGATAAAGTCTACAAGACCTCTGGACATGTGCTGTGTTAACAGGCACCAAAACATTAGCAGCAGATCCTTTACATTCTGTATTGTAGGTTGCACAGTTTGGCCGCCAGGGATTGGATTGGATCCAATGACATTTATTCTCATTGGATGAGATTCCTATCTGTGATGCAGTGCTGTGTAATACTGGTTTTATGTATAATATTGATGGTTTCTCTAGCCATGGCATCATAATGATGTATTAAGAGGTGGATTGATTCAGGAAGGACACCATTACAGCAGGTGTGAAATGCACTACCCATCACTCACTGTACCTTAATGCGGGTCCATTTCTGCTGCTTCCATCATATCAACATTAGGAATTGTACTGTGTAATACATCCCACCCTTTAAGAAGTTTCAAGTTGTTCATAGGTCAGTGGTATTAATGTTATAGCTGATTGGTTGGTTTCCTATGAGCTGTGAACGGATTCTTGAAAAAACAATTCCATTTATTTCACACTATAGCTCACTTTGATTCACATGATATTGATGCAACAGCTGATTAAAGAAGAGGCCTCTGAAGTCTGCTTAAAAATGCAGCAGTGATTGAATCTAATTCACAAACTACTACCTGCAACTTGACTTCAAATCAATGAGAACCCTGCTGAGTTTTTGCTCATCCTGAGTTAGAGGCCAAAAAAATCTGACATTTCCATTTAAACCAGCGGCAGTGGGGTGAAGAGAATATCTGAGGCACAAGGAGCAGAAACTTGGCCTCAGAATAATTGAAATGTGACAATCCTGCACGTATCACCCTGAAAATATCCGAGGGACATTTTCTCTACATGCATTTCTTGAATTTCTAATGATCTTATGTGCTTGATGTAGAATTATCTGTAGGAGCGTGCTATGGTCAGGTAAAGTGCAAAATAGCTCCAGGATTTGTGAACAAGAGTTCCTTTCCTTTTTGTACTGTACTGTTTTAGTCTTTGGCTGTGTCGATAATAGTATGCCATTGTTTTTCCTTTAAGCTTCTTTCTCCATCTTTTGCCCTCTTTTCAACAAAACAGTTTCAGTTCTTTTTGAAAAATGAGAAAAGGCGCTTATCACCATTGGAGAGGCTAGATGCTTCCCTGGAAGTGGCTCCCGAGGAGCCATAGGTACTAGTTTTAGTCCCAGAGGAAGAGTTTAGGGAGTCCCTCCATTCTCCCTGATGCTTATTCCTCAACTGTTGATCTATCAATCTGAGCATATCATCCTGTAAGAGAATGACAGAGACATCATTAAATGATTATTAGTGTGTAAAACAGAGATAATCTGATAATAATAATAATGAGATGAATATGAATAGTATATACGAAAGGCTGGAAATGGAGAGAAATACTATTAAATGTTTGAGGGATAAAAAAAAGTAGATGGACGTTTCTTTGAAATTGGTGGATCTCCATGCCATGACAAATTCCCACAGAATAAAGTGCAGGTTTGTATATTTGTTGGAGTCAAGAGGCATACAGAAGCTCACCTCTAAGGCAGAAAGGGGCTATCACAGAGGGAGAGGGAGTTTGTATGGAAGCTGAAAAAGGCCACTAGATCAGAAACCACAAGAGCCACACAGTGAACAGCCCTGAGGAGGCAAACTGTAAATAAGGAGAGAGAGAAAAGAGAGCTAGGGGTTACATAGAGAGGAGAAGGGACACACATGCACACACACACACACACACACACACACACACACACACACACACACACACACACACACACACACACACATACATAGCTGGCAAGCAAAGGAACAGGGAAAACAATGCATCAATCTTGAAAACACAGCGGGGAGGAAAATAAAAACAAGCTAAAAACACAGAATACTCACTGAGAGAGGGAGGAAAGGAGATCCTAATGATCATAATTCATAGAATAGCCAGAAACACATCATAACAGGGTATGGAGTAACATAACTTCACATGCTTCTCTGAGCACTCCACTTTATACAGCATGTGTGTACTCCATTCCCAGGACAAACCAACGCATACAAGGTTCAATAATGTGTGTGAAACGGGTGTCCTGATTTATCTCTGTGTAAGGTGTGTGTGTGTGTGTGTGTGTGTGTGTGTGTGTGTGTGCTTGCATTCCTGACCCACCTGCCATGCTTCTAACTGCTGGGACAGATTAAACTTCTGTTGGATAGCATCAAGAAGTTGGCTGTTCAGAGACATAATGTCTACCTTACACTTCGCCAACTCCATCTCCACTGCTTTCTTTCTGAAGTATAGATATAGAGAGGGTTTCAAAAATGTTTAATGAGAGGACATGATATGCTTCACATATTCACATAGGTTATGAATATAAGTTCATGAATAGGCATTTATAAGAATAATGAATTCTGTTTTTACACTAACCTCTGCATCCCCCTTGTTATTCAAAGTCTACACAAGATATTGGAACCAAAAAAAACAGTCTGTATAAAATCATTCTGTATTTAAATTAATCTGAATATAATTTGTGGTGTGAACTTGATACATAAACAGTGAATTAATAAAGACTCTTTTGAAAATAGTAACATTATAGTCATCCTAGTACTTTGGATACTTAAGTACATTTAAAGGCAAATACTTTTGTACTTTAATCAATGTGAAGTTTTAAATGAAGCACTTCTCTCCACTTTAACTCAACTACATGGTTTGAACTCTGTTTTCCATTGTAATCTGTATATTAATATACCTGTAATCTATATGACTGTATATTTATTAGAAACTGTCCTTAGACATCCAATATTCGTGACTTTTGAGAAAACATGTGGGTAGGGGTGAGTAAAACGTTTGTGTATGTTTCTTTTATGATATGTACAAGTCTGTGGAATGAAGGCCTACTTGGCAATGGCATCATCTCTGTCTCGGATGGCATTTTGAAGTTGTTCGCTTGGCTCTTGAGCCTCTGATGCTCTGAGTCTCTCATTTTCCTCCCTTGATGAGCACACTTCTAAGGAGAGAAGTGCAATCTACAAGAACATATTGGAACATAACAATCGACTGAATAATGAGGCTAAATGTTTTCATGCTTTAAAGTTTTTCAAACTACATTTTTTTTACATTCATTTCTGTTTGACTGTGTGTAAGTGTGTGTATTTGATACGCACCTGATTATGGAGTTGCAGCATGTCTTCCTGAGTGCCCCGTACTTTTTCCTGTTCCTGTTTATAAAGCTCTCGTACTTCTCTCAGTTCCTCACCCAGTTTCCGCACCTGTTCTTCCAACACATCCTCATCACAGCGGTGTGATCCCTGGTCCCAGATACACACAGACACACACACAAACACACACACAGCACTATAAATATCAAACAAACAATAAGAAAATAAATTATACAAGCAAAAATAAACTATTTAAAATATTATAATT
This sequence comes from Kryptopterus vitreolus, assembly GCA_030449085.1. Classification (NCBI taxonomy): domain Eukaryota; kingdom Metazoa; phylum Chordata; class Actinopteri; order Siluriformes; family Siluridae; genus Kryptopterus; species Kryptopterus vitreolus. The sequence goes on from JACRUU010000012.1 coordinate 3,076,254, forward strand.
CTTTTTCTTTGCATATTAGTATGACTTTATATAACAGTGCTCTCCTCCACTCACTTTTTATTCCTCATCGGAAACTTTGAGGAACATAATCTACATAATACAAATTAAGAAATTTTTGTTAAAGCTTCAATGAAACATTAAAACTTGTTATGTAAATATAGACACAGTACATTGCAAAAGTGTTCATACCACATGAATATTACCACATTTTGTCAAGTTATAACCACAACATTAAATGTTCTTTATTGGTACTTCATGTGATAGACCAACACAAAGTATTGCATAACTGTGAAGTGGAAGGAAAATAATACATGATGTTAAAGAATGTTTACAAATAAAAATCTGAAAAATGTGGCATGCATATGTATTTGTCAGATTGGTGGAGTGCACTGTGACAATAGGAACAGTTGTCGTATACTTATTGTAAGGGGTGCAATAAAAGAAGTAGCACACTGAGTAAATGCACATGAAGTTCATTACGAGTTCATTAAAGAAGAGTCAAAGTCATCTCAGGTGTTTGACAGTCAAATTGTTTTACCACCTCATCAGCGAGAGTGGTCGGGAACTGCTGATGAGTGATGTAGCCTCAGACACATGAATGATATAAAAACATTATTGCAAAGTTTGATGAACACAAAACAGCAGAAACAGTCGAATTCTTTTCAAGAAGACAGTGAGCTGAACTGAACACTCGAATGTTAATTACGTCACAGAGTTACAATTTCACGCCAAAACATGCAACTTTTGCGATATTAAAGATTCACTCATGCATGACAGGACTGCAAGAGAGACTGCTTCACATGAAGGATTTAACACTGCAGATGTGCATAAGTACATGCAGCAGTGCTCTCATGCCAAAACAGCAAAGCCATTGCAGGTGTAGCAATAGGAGAAGTGCATACTGTTAGACATGGTGCGAGTCCAGATTGCCACCAATGCACAAGTGTGAACACGTGTAGATTCTGTGTAGATAAACAGCACGAAAAGAATAAACAGAAATGCTCAGCTTTTGGTAAGAAATGTAAAAAGTGTGGTAAGGCAAATGACTTTGCAGTTAAATGTAAAATGAAAGGGAAACACAGCAGTATGTAAGCATTCTGATCGGGAATGGGCTTGTGAAATGTCAGACTGACTGTGGAGCAAGCTGTATTTGTAATTCCTATCAGTCTGTTGAGCTAGATATGAAACTGAAGGATACAAATACTGTGCCAATCATTTACAACAAAAGCAGAATGAGGCCAACGGGAAAGCAAACTGAAAGTAAGAAACACAAGAAACCACCAACTGATGACATGCTCCCTGAACTGTCAAAAGGCAAAGTGTTTACGATGTGTTAAGTTAAGTTAAGAGTGGACTCTGGCATGTCAAGTTGGAGGAAGAATCCAGAGTATGTATACATTCGCTTCCCCATTCGGCAGGTACACACGGCTGCGTATGCTCATGGGCATAAGTCCGGCTCCTGAAATCTTTCAGCGGAAGCTCACACTCATATTAGAGGGCCTACCAGGAATACACCTCACTACTGATGATGTGCTCATCACAGGACAAGGAGAGACACAAGAATCAGCTGAGAGAACTCATGATGAGAGACTGAAGGTGTTTCTAGCGTGAAGCAGAGAGAAAGGTGGCAAGCTAAATGTTGATAAGTTTAAATTGAGACAAACACATGTCTCTTACATCAGAAACCTCCTGAGATCAGATGAATTAAAAATAGACCCGGCCAAAGTTCAAGCAATAACACACATGCAGTGAACAATGCATGTGAAAGCAGTCCAGAGACTACTAGGGATGATAAACTAAGTTTTGTGCACATCTTTCAGACCAGTGTGAGTCCTTGAGAGGGGTGACTCACAAAGACTGTGACTTTGGCCATCAGGTTATTCCAGACATTGTTATATCTGACAATATCCCACACTTTTCATCACAGGAGTTTCAGTCACCACTGGGCAGTGACCAAATTTCCTCGCCTGGCTTTCCTCTGAATAATTGCACGGCAGAGCCTGCAGTCAAAACTGCCAAGAGACTGATGCTTAAAGCAAAAATGTAGGATCCATATTTACCAATCTTGAATCATAAGAACACACCAACACAAGGATTGTCAAGCAGTCCAGCAGAGGTTGCTCAGCCGATACACAAAGACAGTTCTACCCACGAAAACCAGCTTTCTGCAACCAAAGATTCAGAATCCTTTGAGAGAATTAACAACAAATCAACAACGGTAATGAATATATTATGACAGATCAGCCACAGCTAATTAGACGAGGTGACTTTCATTAGAAGAGGTGACTCATTTGAGCCACATAAGAAACTGAGAAACGGGGAGTTATTGAGTACATTGAGTCAAGATCCTATAATGTCCTGTTGGATTCTGGAGGTGTTATTAGAAAGAACAGGATACACATCAGAAGGGACCAGAGTTTTAGACCCACAAAGTCTCTAAACAACAAACACTGACTGTTTCTTCTGACAAAACAAAACATAAAGGGACCAAAAAGGCTCCATCACAAAAATCAGATGCAGAACACAGAAAAGTTAGGCATCTCAACATCGCTTGTCAGAAAAGCAGGATGTTTGATATAGAAACCTCAATACTTAGATGACTATGTCACATAAAAAAAGGACGAGGGAGAGAGAGAAAAGAAGAAATATTAAAACTGAGATTGTTCTGTTATACCTGAAAATAACAGTTGTTTGACAAGTACGATCACATAAAATCTCAATAGAATAGCCTTTATTTGTCACATTACAGGACAGTGAAACTCTTTCTTCGCATTTCCCAGCTTATGTGGGAGATGGGGAGCAGAGGGTCAGCCATGATTTGGTGCTCCTGGAGTACACATAGGGTTAAGGGCTTAATGACCCAAGAAAGGCAGCTAGGCGATACCGGATTGAACCCTGACCTTCCGATCAGTATCCCAGCGCCCAGTAGCCACTGAGCTACACTTCCCCCAAGATTGTAGTTATAAAATGACAAAATGTGGAAAATTTCATGGTGGATGAATACTGTTACAATGTACTGAATATATGCCCTATTCCCTATAGACATTCATATTTTCTGTGCTCGCTCACACTCCATACATTTTCCCATGTTTCCCTGATTTTGGAAAGCACTTCAATTAATATTTGTTGGTTCTTTTATATAAAAAATTACATATTTCCAGAATCCCTAGGTTAACCTAATCCCTAGGTTAACATTCATACATATGTCACTGTATTCTCGCACACCATCCACACAGCATTTCCACTGCTCTTTCTGGCTTTATTACTGATTTTCACAAGTTTATTTTATATACTTGTCTCACAGACAGTGTTACTGTTTACATGCACATTTTGCCCATTTCACTATTATTAATACTGCTCTACTTTGCTCCATTTGCACACCAGCCAAACTGTGTTCAACACTCAGTTTCATAATGTTATGCAAGGGACACGGTGGCTTAGTGGTTAGCACGTTCGCCTCACACCTCCAGGGTCGGGGTTCGATTCCCGTCTCTGCCATGTGTGTGTGGAGTTTGAATGTTCTCCCCGTTGTCACAACAATGCCTCCTCCCAGTTCGGAGCTTCCACGCTCCCAATCGCCAAGCTACTGATGAGCGCCAGCTGGGGCTAATTACGGCCATCAGTAGCTTGGCCATTTAAACCAGCTTTCCCTTCATTCCAGTGTCCGAGCTCGTGAATGTTGGGCTAGACACGGACACTTATCCTTTCAAGGGTAACGCCACTAACCTGTTCTCTTTATTCTGTTTTCCAAATCAGGTTCGATTCCCGCAGGCTCCAGTTCTCCGGACTTCCAAGTCCTGTGGACGCGACCTCGTCCGCCGCTGAGCCTGCGCTCTCCATCTCTACGGAAGCTACTCAGTTCCGCGCTCTCGACACAGGCCGTACAGGGACGTACGCCCTCATTATCCACTCCTCGGAGTATACTGCATTTGTTCTCCATACTTTCTGTAAATAAACCCCCTATGTTTGATCCGTGGTTTGAGCCTGTGGTGTGTCTGTCCGTAACAGAAGCCCGGACCGACACAGCCGAACCCGGAAGTCGCGCTTCCGCCGCGGTACGGAAGATCGGAGTCAGCGGAACCCGGAGGTTGCTGCTCCGCCGCGACCCAGTGTTTTGCTTTTTCCTTTTTATTTTTTTTGTCTCCATGCCAGGCTCACAAGCGCTGCCGATGTCCCGGGAAATTGTTTTTGGCATGTGGGACACGCCCCTCAGGCGTGTCCCCAGACCACGTACCAGATCAGATCAGTGACCGGAGGGCCCCTGACCCGCCGGTGTCTCCGCTAACAAGTGGGGCCGGTGGGGGTACAGGTGGGCCTACTCCACTCCGAATCACTCCAACTTCTGGTGCTGGAGGGATCCACAGCGGACATGATTCTGGGACGCCCCTAGGCTGGTGCAGCATAACCCTGTGGTATAGTGGGAAACAGGTGAAATCCAGAAATGGGGGGATCAATGTTTTCATCAGTGTTTCCCTGATCTACCTCTAGCTCACAGGGTGCCTGTGAGATCAGACGACACCGGAATCACCCTGAGGTCTACGCTAGATACGTGGACGTGTTTTGTCCCCGCAGAGCCTCCCAACTCCTGCCGCATCGACCCTGGGATTGCGCAATCGACCTGGTGCAGGCGAGTCACTGCCGTGGGGTAAGATTTATCCGCTCTCACAGCCAGAACAAAGGGCTTATGGAGGAATATGTAAACAAAGCCCTTGAGCAAGTCTTCATTCGCCCTTCCACGTCACCAGCAGCCTCCAGCTTCTTCTTTGTAGGCAAGAAGGACGGCGGCCTTTGACCCTGCATTGACTATCGTGCCCTAAACCGTATAACGGTGAAGTTCCGGTACCCACTGCCTCTCGTCCCGGCCGCCCTGGAGCAGCTGCGCGGAGCCTCCATCTTCTCAAAGCTGGACCTTCGCAGCGCGTACAACCTGGTCCGGATAGCTCCAGCGATTTCTCGGGTTCGCCAACTTTTACCGCCGGTTCATTCAGGGCTACAGCATCCTTGCTCACCCTCTTACCTCTCTCCTCAGGGGCAAGCCGTGGAGCCTGAAATGGAGTGCAGAAGCCACGGGGGCCTTCCAGGCCTTGAAGCAGGCGTTCACGACCGCCCCCCTGCTCGTCCACCCGGATCCGGACCTCCCGTTCACCGTGGAGGTGAACTCCTCCGTGGGATCTGGTCACCCTGGAGCCAACACCACCATCTCCCTTCTACAGGAACGCTATTGGTGGCCCTCCTTGGCCAAGGAAGTCCGGAGGTTTGTCCGCGGATGCCGAGAATGCGCCATCTCCAAGACCCCACGCCATCTACCCGCTGGAAAGCTCAACCCACTACCCACTCCCAACCGCCCTTGGTCCCAACTAAGGGTAGACTTTATCACAGATCTACCTCTCTCGTGGTAGTGGATCGCTTTTCTAAGTTTTGCTGTCTCGTCCCTCTAGAGAAAGCTCCGACTGCTCTCGAGACAGCTCAACAGCTATTCCGGCGGGTATTTCGAAACTTTGGACAACCAGAGTATATCATCTCGGACAGCGGACCCCAATTCATCTCCCGGGTGTGGAAGGCCTTTCATGGACTCCTGGGGATCGTGGTGAGCCTCACCTCTGGGTACCACCTCAGTCCAACGGACACACGGAGAGGCGGATCCAAGAGATCGGGTGGTTCCTCAGGACTTACTGCCACGACCAACAGCACATGTGGAGCCAGTACATCGGATGGGCTGAGTATGCCCAAAACTCCTTACGACACTCTTCCACTGGATTAACACCCTTCCAGTGTGTCCTAGGTTTCCAGCCCCCGCTGTTCCCGTGGTCCGGCACCCCCTCGGGCTTCCCAGCGGTGGACCATTGGTTCCGGGAGAGTGAGCAGGTTTGGGCCGACGCCCATTGGCAGCTACAGCATGCTGTCCACTTCATGGCCAGAAGGTCTGGCTCTCCACGCAGGATGTACGGCTCTGTCTACCCAGCAGGAAGCTAAGTCCCAAGTTTATTCGTCCTTTTACCGTTATTCAACAACTCACCCCAGTGACCTATCGCCTCCAGCTCCCGGCCACCTACCGAATTCACCCGGCCTTCCACGTCTCCCTCCTGAAGCCGTATGTGGACCCTGTCTCCTCAGAGCCCGTACAGCAGGAAAATCCACCTCCGATTCTTATCACCGAGGACGGCCTGGCGTACAAGGTATAGTATCTGCTGAGGTCAAGGGGGCGCCAGGGCCGACTGGAATACCTGGTGGACTGGGAGGGATATGGACCTGAGGAAAGAGCATGGGTCCCCCGGGAGGACATCTTGGACCCAAATTTTCTGGAGGAGTTCCAAGGTCACACCCCAACTGGCCCGGGCCCCGAGGGCGAGGACGCCCTCTGCACCACCGTCGCATCAGGCCCCCTGGAGCTGTTCCTGGAGGGGGGGGGTGATGTCACAACAATGCCTCCTCCGAGTTCTGAGCTTCCACGCTCCCAATCGCCGAGCTACTGATGAGCGCCAGTTAGGGCTAATTACGGCCATCAGTAGCTTGGCCATTTAAACCAGCTTTCCCTTCATTCCAGGGTCCGGGCTCGTGAATGTTGGGCTAGACACGGACACTTATCCTTTCATTCTGTTTTCCAAATCAGGTTTGATTCCCGCAGGCTCCAGTTCTCCGGACTTCCAAGTCCTGTGGACGCGACCTCGTCCACCGCTGAGCCTGTGCACTCCGTCTCTACGGAAGCTACTCAGTTCCGCGCTCTCGACACGGGCCGTACAGGGACGTACGCCCGCATTATCCACTCCTCGGAGTATTCTGCATTTGTTCTCCATACTTTCTGTAAATAAACCCCCTTTGTTTGATCCCGGTGCCTGTGGTGTGTCTGTCCGTTACACCCTGTGCCTAATAGGGTTTTTTTCTCCGGGTTCTCCGGTTTCCCCCGGTCCAAAAACATGCATGGTAGGTTGATTAACACCTTGGAAAATTGTCACTAGTGTATGAATGTGTGTGTGATTGTGTGTGTGTCCTGTGATAGGTTGGCAGGGTGTATACTGCTTTTAATGCCCATAGACGCCTGAGATAGGCACAGGCTCCCCGCCACCGGAGGATATAGTAGAAGATGAATGAATGAATGTTGTTATGCACTGTCTCATGTTGTCCAGTCTGTTTTGTTTTTGCACTGTTTGCACCAGGTTGCACACAATGCACTTTATGTGGCTAGGACAATTTAGTCTAGTCCTCAGCTTTGTGTTCTGTAGCTTTATGTTGTGTTATATGTTGTTTTGTGTAGCACCAAGGTTCTGGAGAAATGTTGTCTCATTTCACTGTGTACTGCATCAGCTATATATATATATATATATATATATATATATATATATATATATATATATATATATATATATAGCTATATATATATACACATATATATTATATATACATATATAATATATACACACACACACACCATACACACATATATATTAGATATATATCTATATTATATATACATATATATAATATATATATACATATATACATATATATACACATCACACACCCACACACCACACACACACACACACACACACACCACATACAACCACTATATATATATATATATATATATATATATATATATATATATATATATATATATATATAATATAGTAGAAATGACAATAAAAACCTCTTGACTTGACTTGACTAATGTTTAGTGTCTCCAGGGACATACTGGGAGGGTTGAAAATATAAAGAAAAGTATTGAACGTATAAAATACAGAGTTATATAAATCACCCTAATGATCTTGCACCCCAGTATCTGAGAGACCTCCTGTATTATTATGTTCCTCCATGCCTACTTAGATCAAAAGGTGCAGGCTATTTGTCAGTACCTCAAATAATGAAGAGTACAGCAGGGGGCTGAGCTTTCTCTTATAAAGCACCACAGTTATGGAACAATCTTCCAATTAGCATTCGGGATTCAGACACTGTGTCAGTGTTAAGTCGAGGCCGAAGCCTTTACTTAGGTAAAGGAGCAGATCTGGAGGGATCATGGATATAGCGTATTTGGTGAACTGGGATATCTGTATGCTGTCATCCCCCTACTCTCACACGTTCACTCAGGTTTATTGACTGTAGTAGGAGGGCCGGCTCTTATCCCAGAGATCCCTCATGCCTGAGTTACCTTCTGGCTTTCCCTTTTAGTTATGCTGCCATAGCTAATATTCCCAGAGTCCACATCTGCACAGTGTCTTTATCTTTTTCACAGTAAAGACACTCAATAATCCATCTCTCTCTCTCTCTCTCTCTGTTGAGTTATACGTGCCCTGAGGAATCAGTTGTCCTCTCCTCAAACCTGCCCAATTGTCCCAGCATGCCTCTGGATGTTATTCTCTTTGATTGGAGGCCACTCTGCTCAGATGTTCCTCATGAACTTTGACCGGGGATCTGTGATATTACAGAACCTCTCAGGAGCGTCTAGGATGGATTGGGACTCTCTGTGCCACTGACCCAAGGCTGCAGTTCACATTACATTTGATCACCGGAACATTGTTTAGCTGTAATAAATGGACATTCAGAGTCACCCAGGTGAGCCTGCTTCCTCTCAAGGTTTCTTCCTTTTCATTTCAGGGAGTTTTTTCTTGCCACAGTCGCCAACGGCTTGCTCATAAGGAACAAACTTACATTTATACTGAACAATCATTTTTACTTCATTATTTGAAAAGCTCTAAAGCTATTTTGAGACAATGTCCATTGTTAAAAGTGCTGTACAAATAAAAACTAATTAGTCAGAATTCAGTCAAAAAAACAAAATTTAACCCCCGTGAAAACCCATAGTTTCTACTGCCAGTTAAAATTCAAATACAGATACAAATAGTTTGTACTGCATGTTCATGAATGTAAATGGAATTTGAAAACTGTGGGTGTATTTGCATGTTGAATGCACTGAATGTTGAGTCTTTGTAAATTGCATGTTAATTGTGTGTTGCATATTAAATTGTGTATTGGTGGGCTGCATGTGTGATTTGTATGTTTTTTATATGCGCGAGTGTGAATATTTGCCGTACTGTAGACTCGTTGCCATCCAGCAGGTTTTGTGTGAGTCTGCGCAGTTCGAGTAGACTGGACTGTAGGCTGTCCATAGACACGTCTTTAGCTGATGAGGTTTCTGATGACTCATCCATGGATGAATCTGTGGACAGGGCCGAGTCTGTGATGTCATTTCCTCTTAGCTGGGAGCAGATAGAACGAATCTGGCAATAAGCCTCCCATAGCTGCAGACGCAACTGAAAGAGAGAGAACAGAATATCAATCTATATATAGTATATATATATATATATATATATGGGATATATATATATATATATATATATATATATATATATATATATATATATGATATTGTATTGTGATGATATGTGATAGAGAATGATATTTAGATAAGGAGAAGGTAGAAATTCTGGCAAACGTAGGTGTCTATTTCAATGAAGGAGAAAGAAAGAAAAAGTTGTGGCTGGAGCAAGAGAACGTGAGCTGTGAGATGAACCATGGACTGGATAGGGCAAGACTGAGAAGTCTTTATTATAGAACAAGAGCGAAAAGAATTATTTCAACTGAAAAGACATTTTGTGTGTCAATGAAGATATATATATAATCTGTGTGTTGATATTGTGTGAGACTGGCAAACGTAGGTGTCTATTTCAATGAAGGAGAAAGACTGGAGCAAGAGAACGTGTGTGAGACCAACTATAACTGAAAGTCTTTATTATATTATTCATTTTGTGTGTGGGAGTGCTGTAATCTGAGTCAGAGCTCTAGCACATGGATGTCTGTTGCATATATGTGTGTGTGTGTGTGTGTGTGTGTGTGTGTGTTGTGTACCTGCTCCCTCTCCTGCTCGAGTTCCTCCTGCTCCATGCTTTGCTCTATTTCACAGAGTAGTGAGTGACTGTTTGAGTTAAAGCCCTGGAGACTTTTCTCCTCAGTCATCTCTGCCAAACGTACGCTTAACTGCCGATGAGACGATCGTACCTCCTGCAGCTCCAAATGATTCTGCCGCAGCTGAGGACATGTTATATACACACATAAATTGATAGGCTAAGAAGAACATAATGTATTCTTTCTGTAGCTAACTGGGAAGCTGTAAAACAATTGTACCATGGACTAAATAATCAATTCTGATTGGCTGGGTTCTGTATGTTCGAAATGTTCAGCACTCAGGTAATTACAGGAAATTTATTTAGCATTCTAAACGAATGCACTGCCTTATAAATAATTTTAAACCTAATATCATATAATTACAATTTTATTCAGATTGAGATATTGTAAACAAAGGTGTTTAATCTACAGACTATACAAACTCACATATGCAATGTATTATTGAAAATAATAAAAAAAAACACAAAGCAAGCTTAGTTGAATCTATCTGACAGTAGCTCAGTGATTAAGGTGCTGGGTTACTGTTCTGAAGATCATGGTATCACCAAACTATTTGGTCCCCTTAACCCTCTGTGCTCTGGGCTGCTGTATCAACAAGCTGGGATATGTGAAGAAACTATTTCGCTGTGCTGTAATGTACATGTGGCAAATACAGACTATTCTTCCATATTGTTGTTTTTATTTATTTACAATTAGCTTGGCAAATCACATAGTATAGGTTAAACAATCGCTTGCCTGTACGTCCTTATCATGGCATAGTTTCTCCAAAACAAGTGTCCGCTCTTTCAAGTTATCCACAGTGCTCTGAAGCTGCTCGTTCTCTTCATGCAACGTGGTTAAACATCGCTCAAGGTCCTGCTTATGCTTCGACAGAATGTTTATCTGATGAGATAAGTAAACAGAATGCACTGGGTCAGATACAACTTGAACCACTGCGGAGACAAAGCATACGAGGTTAGTGACACTGCCATAGGAACTTATGAGTGACTACTTTAATAAGGTGCAAGGCAAATCAGCTGTTATTTAAAAAGGACTGCAACAAGCCACAGCTAATATTAAGTTTCCTGAATATTACAATATTTTACAACCTTAATCAATAATCAATCTAATTCATTCCAAGCTAAATCTAGAAGCCGATTATAATGCCTTAGGTGTAAGATGTACAATCATTTGACATTTGAAGATTAGCTTTTGATTTGACTGGATTCTGTTCAGACTGGATTCTGACCAGAATTAATTAAAGTTGCCTCCTGACAGAATGTAATTTCTTATACAGTCATAACTGTGATTCCAAAAGTACAAAAATCCTTCAGTTAAAGTACAGAAGTACGGACTCCACTTTGTACTCAAGTTAAAGTAAAGAAGTTTGCTTGCTGAAATGTCCTTATGTAAAAAGGAGCTGTTTTACTTTAACCTGTTTTTAGTCTCACTCTGGGACCTGGAACGCACTTCATATAGAACGCAAGCAATGACATGATGATTATGTTTAGATGAGCAGGAATGTCTCTGTTCTCAGTCAGGTTCTTATCATTGACTCCATCTGTCTCATACATTCGTTTTGTTCAAATGAGATGAAAATAGGGGGCACGGTGGCGTAGTGGTTAGCACATTCGCCTCACACCGCCAGGATCCGGGTTTCGATTCCCGTCTCGGTCATGTGTGTGTGGAGTTTGTGCATGTTCTCTCCCCGTGCCTCAAGGAGGTTTTTCTCCCCCGGGTTCTCCGGTTTCCTCCCCATCCCGGTCCAAAAACATGCACGGTAGGTTGATTGGCACCTTGGAAAAAAAATTGTCCCTAGTGTATGAATGTGTGTGTGTGAATGTGTGTGTGTGTGTGTGTGTGCCCTGCGATGGGTTGGCATTCCATCCAGGGTGTATCCTGCCTTAATGCCCATAGACGCCTGAGATAGGCACAGGCTCCCCGTGACCCGAGGGAAGATCGGATAAAGCGCTAGAAGATGAATGAATGAATGAGATGAAAATATTAAAAAAAGAACTGATAAACATGAACTGAAAATATTTTAGGTTTTATACGTGAAAATCAACCAAAAACAGGACAATTTCGCTTTTTTAAGCATGAATTAACACAATATGAAACCCTGAAAGGTGTACGTTTCCTAGCGCATTTAAATGAAATTAAGAAAAATTTAAAATGAAAACAAAGTATGTAAAACAATTCACAAATGAAAATAAATCAAATGAACAGCAATGATTCCATGTCTGTTCTTTTCTTCATATAAAAAAGTGCAGCTAACCCAGTGGTTCTCAAATAACAGGGTGGTGCGATGCAAGGGGGTGCGTGTTGACCCTGAGGAATATGCTTGTTTTTTGCGGTATTAGAATAAAGTTTAATTGCCACTACAGTAGGTATAGGAGTATGAGCAGGGTCGGAGTATGAGCAGGGAATATTATGACGGAGTGAGTGTAGCTCTTGGATTCACTGTGATTACGGTGGGAGATGCAGAAAGACAAGTGTGTTAAATGCATTTGTGTTTACCGCAGACTGCATGAAGCCAAATAAACCAATCAATCAAAAATGTGCCGGATATTGCAAACAAGCATGCTTCGTGAATGCCCTCCAACACTAGGAAGAAGTTGCGCTTAATACCCCCCCCTTTTTTTTCTTTGCGAAAGTTTTGCATAAATTACATGTGAGATAAATAAATATTTAATCTCTAATCAAGATTTGGTTCTGTTAAATCACTGCAAATCTCCTCAGCACCAAAACTGAAACACCGCCATGACATATTGTGCCAAAAACGAGGTTTTACGTCCCGTGTCAGAGTGATGCTGACTGGATTTACCGTGAGTTTTTAAAATCACGATAATCAAACACAGTGTTAATGATAATTAAATTGTCAGCACATTTTATAGTAGTTTATCAATAAACCGGTAATCGTTTCATCTACATTACAACATTTTAATAATAATATAAACTATGATAAAACGCTATTGTAATATAAAAAAATCTGTTTGTGTAGATTTATAATGGCTATTTAGTGTAAGATTTTTGTTCTGTATTTTCAAATTCAATTCTATTGAATGATGATATTTTCATTTGGCCTGTATTTATTATGTCCATTTGGATAAAAGTCTTTTTTTACTTTTATGCAATGAAAATGGAACATCAAATGAGTGACATGCACATGTAAGGATTATAGTCTATGCCCACTTACTTCTAGCTCTTGCTGCTCCCGAGGAAAGAGAATATAAGCAAAAGAATTAGAAATTAGAAATGTTTTTAAAAACACAAATGTTATTGTTTGCTGATTTTATTGCTCTAAAGAAGAAAAGATTGCAGAATTCCAATGTCCAATTCCAATTTTACCTCTGCTTGTAGGCTCTCTAGTTGTGTCATGTGCTGGTTTTTTGAGATGTTCTTCTCTTTGAAATCATCCTTCAGAGAATGGACCTGTGTGCTCAGCTGTCTCTCTACATCAGCAGCCTGTGGACAGACAGCGTGACAAACGTAACATATTCTTACATCCTAAAACCTTTCACTTTTCCCCAATGACGTCCTTAGGGGTTTAATGTAATATGTTTGACAGTAATGTGGATTAAACCGAACAAATACTGTATCTAGCATTAAATTAAACTAACCTTCCTAGTTATAGTTACACACACAATCACTGTCTAAATGGTAGAGGAGGCAGTATTGTAGTTATTCATAATAATAAATTAAGTCTCACAAGAAAATTTGAACGCATGCAACACAACGTTATTATTATTAACATGAAATATTTAGCGTCCAAAAGCAAGTCTAGTCAGTCAATTCCAATAATTATTGTGTACTAACCCCCAGGACCCTAAGAATTAAATGTTGGTGACTTTAATATACTGTACATGTTGATCATCTTGAATGCTCTTATAACAGATTAAGACTGACATATCAGGATTTTAAATTACACAGTTTATTTGTAGAGACAGTAAAACAGACCACTCTGAAAAGTAGAATGCAAATGGCATCAAACCAAATTGTCTGTATATCAAACAGCATGGAAGGAGAGCGTCCTGAGTTATAGAAAGCTCTTAATACTGCTAGATGAGTATACTGTATGTTTCTACCCTCATAAAAAATAACAAAACAAATTAGTTGATTTTTATTCAGAAGCACAGCAAAATTAAGTGGAAATAAAGTAATAAAATGATAATTAAAGTGTAAATTTCAGGTCCAGACTTTTAAAATGAATCCAAAAATGTAATGAATAGTTGTATATAACTCTGTAGATAGAACTATAATTCCAATTAATTTCCTCATCAAAACCATCAACATGTTCCAGATTGCTTTCCTACTTGTTTCTCAACAGATTAATCCAGGAGAACTAGAAACTGTTCTAAAATTAATAAACTCAGTTTTAACAGTTATCAACCAGATAATTAAAAACCTATAGTTTTCTCCTGGCTTAGGTTTTATTTGATCATTATCAGTTAATAGATGTAAATGGTGAGTTCTCCACACCCTCTGAGGGAAAGTTTTATGTTCCACTAGGATCATTTACTAGGATCACATGCAGCTAGACATAAACCTTTATATTACATAGCATTGTTGAATGGTCTTTGTCTTAGTGTGTACAACAGTCAAATAGCATGATGTGATTATTTCTTCCACCTTAGAACAATTGCTAAAATTAGTAATATGATGTCATTACAGGATGCAGAAAAACTAGTTCATTCTTTTGTTACATCTCATTTAGGTTACTGTAATGCTCTACTGTCTGTGTGTTCTAGGATATGCTTAAATACGCTTCAGTTAGTGAAAAATGCAGCAGGAAGAATTCTTCCCAAATCTTGAAAATGCAACCACATCACTCCAGTTTTAACCAGTCTACACTGACTTCTCATTAAAGTTTGAATTTATTATAAAATACTACTATGGTCTCGCACCAATGTACTGTATGTGTGTGAACATCTGTGCCATTATGATCCTCCACACATAATAAGATCAAAAGGTGCAGGCTATTTGTTGGTACGTCAAATAATGAAAAGTACAGAAGGCAATAGAGGGTTCCCTACAAATCAGTTGTAGAACAATTACTAATTCTTTAAACAAGCTAAAAGGGAAGACTTCTATAACAAGAAAAGAAATGACAGTCATATGTTCCTATAATTCTGTACAACTACAAATACAAAACTACACCTAGATATTCTAATACATGAAAAGTACTATGTTAATCATCATGTTAGCATTAGTATTATGTTAATCATTCAATCTCAAACACAAATGGCTAATGTAATATTCAGTTTATACAAAAAAGTATTTTAGCTACACACACATCACACATTAGCTACTGATATGTAATAAAATGTACAGCTAACTGTAAATAATGTACAGTTTACCTTGTGCCATTTAACTTCTACAGTTTACTCTGTGCTTGTAGCCTTCTCTCTATTACCTGCCAAGTTGTTCGCTTTGGCTTTATTTATGTCTATGTAGCCAAATGTGACAGATTCATAGGGAGGAAAACTGGAAACGTCATTGCACTGCTCCATACCCTATTATATTTTATTATATTCCAAAATAATGAAAAAGAAAATAAGACCAGTACTACACAGTCTGTGACTCACAGATTCTGTGGAAAAATATAGAATGTAACATCCGCATTCTCACATGCAATCACACTGATTGCATGAAATAATGAAATCTTGCTCATTTCATAACATCTGCCAAGCATTCACGGATACTTGTCAAATCTTAGCGGTTAGTCGTTATCGCGCTAAAAATTATTACAAAGAAATTAATCACAATGGCAGTTTGGATATAACAGTCTTCTTTCTTCATGTCTTATCCCCAATATTACAGCCCACTGTAGCCCCCAGACCCAGCCACATTCTACCTAACGTCTCTGTTTTGACATAGTCTGCCAATACTTCTTTACATTCCCTGTGTTGCAGATATAGGCTTTGTACCAGGCCTCAAAGACAACTATTTAATCAATCCCTAACTCCACAGTTTGATTTCTATCACCATCTGAAATACAATACATTTTTGTACTTTATTTTTCCAAAAAAAGTTTTAGATATGGTGAGACAAAATATGGCAACCAGATTTCTTGCCACTTGTCACTCAGAATAAAACTATTATGTGATCATTACACACATAAATAGGATCACAAACATCACATAATTTACCGAGACATTTTTATTATTTTTATTATTTCCAAATGTGGATAATGAAACAATTAATAAACTGCCTATTCAGAAAATACTTGTTTAAGACAAAAGAGTTTTTATATACCAAAATTGCAGCAGGTATCCAAATAAAACTGTGCAATTTGAAAGGTTAGTGTGAATACTGGTTTAGCTGGACAGGGCTCTCCTATCGTTTCCTATCAGGCATTGCACATATTCTATCAGACACTGGACCTTAATGTTGCAAGTCACATGCAACATGTAAATACCACTCACACCTGTTCCTGATTATGTTTAGCTGATTAGCCGATCAGTACAAAAATAGCTCAACCTGTTAAAGTTCAAATTGTCTCATGTTTGTCATTAATGCATGTTGATAACAGACACATACACTACACACACACACACACACACACATTCAAATAGGGGGGCTACAATAAAACAAAAAATCTTTTGTATTACCCATGTTTTATGAGTACTCAAAGTACACACAGTCCACCTACTTATTCTATCTACTTAGTCTGCAATCACTAGGAAATTCTTACTGATAGTCTCCATGATTCTACAGATATAGCCACAATGCCACTTAAAGCAAACTTGCTGTTCTGTCAAAATTTGAATTAAATACCTACAAATGCAGAATCTAATTAATATAAATCACACAAGAGCTATAAACAATATTTGTCTCTCACATTTCCTCAGATATACTCTCAAGAATTGGTAAGGAAAGTCTCATCTTGCATAGTCTGTACCAGACTTTCTTACTAAAGCTATTATTTAAACAATTTGGCATATGTCCAAAGCAGAAAGCAACTTATAATTGACTTCATTTATATAACCGAAATTCCCCCCCTAAAAAAACAAGACCATCTCAAAATCAAAATCATCAAAACAACAATGAATTTAAAACATGCATGATTATGTAATCATAATCATTGTATGGGCATAGAAAGACACAGATTGCTGTTCTATTAAGCAAATAAAAGATAAAGCTATATAATGCTAAGATGGTCCAAAAACTCCACTGTCTACTAAGAGCAAAAGTTCAGGTGAATAAGAAATGAGTATTAAAAGATGAACAAGCCTCATGTGAAAACATTTGGTGCATCATGAAATACCAAAAAAGACTGAGGACTTTTGAGCGGGTACTATTCTGTTTGAGACCCAAATAAGACAACATTCTTCTCCAAAAACAGTTTCAGAAATACTTTGTCTCCTATAGTGTGCACTTTGTATTGCTGATTGTTGACGATTGTTGTATTGCTACTTGTATTTTCACTACAAGTGGAGTGGTATTGCACTTTATTCTAGAACAGTAAAAAATATTAAAAATAGAAAAATAAAAAAGCATGATGTCAAACGTCCCCATCCCCCCCCTTGACGGAGCTTTGCGCCTATTTGAGAAACACTGGGTTAAGACTGAGTTATTGATTGGAAGCCACAGTATCACCAAGCTGCCACTCTTTTTTGAGCCAGGCTCTTAACCCTTTCTACGTTCATCTGTCCAGAGCACACCAGAGTCTAGCGGGTGGAGCAAAGTAATAATGATCTGTTCAGGATTAAGTGGTCAAAACAAAACTCCAAGACAAATAATTTGCCTTGATTTTTTGTAACCGAATTACTCGTGCTACTCATGGAACTTTTACAGACATAGTTTTGTTACACTCCCAGTAAGTACTGAAAACTTGACATATAAATACAGAACTGGACCCAATTCCCAGTATTATGACAATACACACAATGTCCTCTTTACAACTGTAATTCCATACTAACCATAAATCTCAAATGATAGCCAGTTAAATTATCCAAATAATCCTGAAAATCTTTGGTTCATTTGTAGAATCACCGACTTTGTCCCTTTTGCACTTACTCTTCTGAGCCTCTCAAGCAGACTGTGGTTTTGTTCGGAGAGTTCGGTGACGGTGCGCGTCTTGTCCCGATCCGCTTCCCGCAGCTGTATCTTGTGCTTCTCCACCTCACCCTTAAGCAGCTGCACATCAGTCTCCAGCTCAGCCACTCGGCCTTCCCACTCACCTTCTCGTCTCTCAAATCGCTGCCGCAGCTCATGCTTCTCCTGTTCCAGATTCTGAACAGAAAAGTAAATAATGCAGAAATTAAGTTAGACACTTTTCTCACAGCTGTCTCCGTGTCTCTGTGTTTATGGGACATGATCCTGAATTTACCACAGTATTCATATGGAGTTTTGCTTTTCCAGATGTACCTTGACTGATGACCAGGCTAATGTGGACATGGATGAATATATGAATGAATGAATAATGGTATAAATGTGAGAAATCAAAATGTAAACTTTAATTGACTGGGCTTTTTTTTTTTACCATTTTCCAACACGGTGTAACATTATCCTTGAAGTTTACGGTAACAGCTTACAGTTTAGGTGAAATCAGTGGAACTATAAAGTCAAATTCAAGTAATGAATTTTGAAGAATAGTCTAAAAATATACTAATACATAATAAGGCTACTGTTTATACTGTTGTAAACATGCATACAAGATCTACACAACGTGTAGATCAGGGGTGTCAAACTCCGTTCCTATAGTCTTTTGTTTACTACCCTGCTCCAACATACATACCATATAGTTTTCGAATTATATGACTTGAATGACTTGATTAGTTGGATCAGGTGTTTTTTAATTATGGTTGAAGCTAAACTCTGCCCTTCTGGATCTCAGTTTGACACCCCTGGTGTAGATAGAAACGTGGTACAGAAACGTGACCTTTTTAAAGGGAATATCAATAACCTTACACCATTTTATACAGTGTACTTATGCAGTTAATCCTTTGCTTGACAGCAGAGATGAAAGTAGATTAAGAAGAGAGGATATGGGGTCATAGTACAAATCTGTAGCAGATGTAGACATAATTCTCCTTGAGATATTGCTGAGGATAAGACTTTGTTGGACTGTACATCATGAAATTAAAGGGAAAAGAGTCTGAATAGCCAAGAAAAATATTATATGCAAACATTGCAATGTGTCATGGATTATTTTGTTGTTAATCACAGAAGGCATAAAGATCCATTGTTTTTATTTTGATTGGGTTACTGTTTACAAGCTTTTTGTTTCTCAATAGATATCAGTATGTGTATGAATAAAATCCAGGTCTTCCATCTCGGGTGTTCCTAATATAAACTCTGTATCAACTGCAACTCTAACCAGCTTAAAGCAGTTCCTGAAGTTGAAATTATGAATAAATAACAAACTACTAGAAGGAGGGAGTACAAAATTTATTTTATGACTATTTTAACAGTTTATCGTATATTATTGTATATTGTATATTTATATTAGAAACTTGTCCAATAAAAAAAATAGAATTTACACAATTTGCTTATTTTTCTAATTACGTTAAATGCGGAAGAGATAAATTGTAAATGGATTCACACAAACTATAAGCTATAAGCTATAAGAATATTTACCTTTCTCATTTTTTGAAGACATTTTACAACTCGACAAAGGTGACTGGCTAATTTTTGTATTTTAAGATTCATAAGTCTCTCTGAAGTTAGAATGTATAAAATACATTCTAACTTTTTAAAAAATGGGCACAAAAAAAATCAGCTTTTGATATCAGTAAACTACGCGATTTTCTTGTGTCTTCTTTACCTCTAAATCTTATTGCAGTTAAAAGTGTCTTACTTCTAATTTCTCGTTCAGATCCTTGGTCATTTTTTCATATTGCTTGGTGAGGTCTTGGTTTCTCTCGAGAAGCGCTTTTCCGAGTTTTGCAGCCAAAACCAAGTCCTTCTCTTTTTGTCGGAAGAGCGCTAAAAGATCTGCGTCCTGCTCGTTGTTGACCAGTTCTGCTTCCCGTTCCCGTGTAAGCATGGTCAGTTCTTCTTCCAGAACCGTGCCAAGGCCGCCGGAGCCGGCATTCACAAGTGATGTATGCAGATGTGTTAGTGGGGGCCGATGAGTGAAGGTTCCTCGTGAGGCTGAAGGAGTTTGCGCGTCGCAATCCGCGCAGGCGCTGTCCAACTCCGCTTGTGCTGAAATCTCGGCCGCAACGGACGAAACGGTGTGTGGATTGAGGCCGAAAGCTGACATCGCAAAATAAACCGATCAAAACAGCCCTACAGCCCCGATCAAAACAGCCCTACAGCCCCGATCAAAACAGCCCTACAGCCCCGGTCAAAACAGCCCTACAGCCCCGATCAAAACACCCCTACAGCCCCGGTCAAAACAGCCCTACAGCCCCGGTCAAAACAGCACTACAGCCCCGGTCAAAACAGCACTACAGCCCCGGTCAAAACAGCCCTACAGCCCCGGTCAAAACAGCCCTACAGCCCCGGTCAAAACAGCCCAGCCCCGGTACAGCCCCGGTCAAACAGCCCTACAGCCCCGGTCAAAACAGCACTACCCCCGGTCAAAACAGCCCCCCCGGTAACAGCCCTACGCCCCGTCAAACAGCCCTACAGCCCCAACCAAACAGCCCTACGGTCTCCGGACTTTGAGCGTTTTCAGCGGCTCTATAAGATCTGATCCAATAAGCGCCATGGCAAATTGCGGAGTGATGATGGTATACACACTGCCTGCGTATTCGTAGCAAACATGTATCCACATCGCGTGATTCCTTCTTCAGGTCGTTTTCTCGATTTAATGTGTATATAAGACTCGTGTGTGTGTGTGTGTGTGTGTGTGTGTGTGTGTGTGTGTGTGTGTGTGTGTGTGTGTTAATCCCCCCCCTCCCGGTAATCCCAGGGAATAAAGCCGCGTCAACGTATCCGGTTCTACGTTATCCACCTTGTCGCACACTCTCCACCGTCCGATGTGTCCATATTAATGTAGTGGGTTCGTGTGTCGCCATAACGGAGGTTCTTTACCCCGATGCGTGTTTTTCGAGTCCCTTGTCCTAAAACACGAACGCAGAGACGGATACCGACGTTTGTGCGCGAGCTCTGCGTACGTCGCACCTTCTCCCCGAGCGCGCCCGCATCCGTGACGTCATTCCTACAATCTGTTAACCCATTGGTTGAATCCCATAACGCCATGTGTCAGTGCGCTACGTGACCGACACAGATGTGCTCATATTAATATTAATAATGCATTCTTAATCATTAAAATCAAAATTTCCATGAACAGCCATATATTTTCTTTTACACATGCGCACTACAGAATATATCAGATTCTTTGAATCTTTTGATGATATCATGTTTTCAGACGGGAAGGTATTTCAATATTTGCAATTTATATTTAGGAACATTATTCTTAAATTATTCCACAATTTGTAGATGCAGTTTTTTTCCCACCCTGGTAAATCTGTGCCCATCTTCAATTTTAAGAGTCACTGATTCTCTAAGATACCATTTCAAGTCCTCAATCGTGTTAGTAACCTGTTGCCAAATAGTCTAAATAGACAGAAATGTTCTTTTAAATGTTACTTTTAAGATTTGTTGTAACTATTCTTTTTTTTAGACGCATTTATGCATCACATTTAATATTACCTTCTTTATTCTTTATTTCTTTACTTAGTTTAAAAATTCTACATGTTCTAATATGTTTTTATTTTTATTTTACACACTGTCAATTGTTTAAATTGGGGTTGTTCGTTTACGTCAGTTAGCTCATTTTAATTAACATCTTCAAGAGCTATTAGAGGTAACGTTGCACTACACTCTTGGAGTAACCACTGAGCTACAGACTCTCAACATATAAATATATTAGGGCTGGGAGATAAAATGCTAACAATACTTATTGCAATATAATTTTCCTCGATAAAACTATAATAGAAGTTTGATAACTGTTCGGTATAAGCAACGTGAAAGTCATGATGCACATGCGTGAGATGGAGTGGGCTTCTGGAAAGCATATCAGCTGTTCAAAGTAAGATTGTTGGTGACAGGAGAAAAATGACAGATGCTGAAGAAAATGGGGTGCCTTCGACCAGCGAAAACATCATCAACAATAAAGGCCACACAAACTCAATGGTGTGAAAATACTTTGGCTATTTGCAATCCGACAAAACACAGAGTAGTGTGCATTGCAAACTCTGCCAAAGATATGTGCCAGCAAAGTCTAGTAATACCACAAACCTTATTTCACCACTTGAAACAATATCACAACACAACAATATTAGAACACTCAGAAACTAAGAAATTGCCTCCCGAACCAAGTGTCAGTGGGTGAGTCATCTTAAATTTCCACTTCCAAGCAGAAAACCATAATATCAGCATTCTCCAGTGCCATGCCGTATGACAGAAAAAAATAAATGGTTCAAAGACATCACAAATGCGGTGACATACTGCATCGATAAAGACATGCTTCCCATTAATACTGTCGAAAATGATGGATTCAGGAAGCTTATTAAAGTCCTTGACCCCAGATACGAGCTACCTGGCCAAAAACTTATTTTAGTGACTGCACTACCCCGGCTGTATGTGGAGAATAGGGAACAGCTGGAGCCGGAGCTGCAAAATGTAGAGTATTTTGCCTCTATGTGTTGTAATGAATCCGCATTCCAACATCATCATCTGTAACATTTTAATATTGGGGAAAATGAACGAGAAAGGTGCCCGCTATTATCCACCAATATAATGTTTAGTATTACGGGGTAATTAACCAAATGTTTCTCCACCAGTCGGTAACCGACAATTTAAGTTGAAATTACAACATGTACATCCAAATACTCATATTAATTATAATGGTTTATAATTAATTATGACTATTGAATGTTAGATTGAATATTAAAGGAATCAATAGCTTAATTATTTGATCTGTTCGTCCGGCGAGCAGACAATATAATTATTCATTAATCCCAAGAAAAGTTATCTTCCTGGCCTAGAAAATAACTATTCTAATATAATACAAGTTGTAATTGAGCGAGGTAGCAAGATCAAAGATTCATTGACTTGTAATTGTGAGGCACACAACAAAGACAATCACTTGTGTATATACAACATTTAATAGACGGCACATGACACACTAATCTATGACAAACATCTATATACAATAGTACTGAGGAGAAGAAAGTGAGAGAGAGAGAGAGAGAGAGAGAGAGAGAGAGAGATAGAGAGAGAGGAAGAGGAAAAGACAGACGGCAAGTTGAAGGAGTCAAATTTATCACACCTTGATGAGAATCGTAAAGAGGAATTCAAATTCACCTTAATTAAAAGGGGCTTAACTTACAGATGCTGAATTGATCAGCAGCGTTACTTGCATTGGGTTTGAAGTTGAACAAAAGTCCGGACGATTCTAGGTGTTGAAGATGAAGTCCTGTAGATGACGATCAGGAATTGCTGTTCTGTCTCAGGAGGAGATTCACGACTCAGAAAGGCCAGCATGGCCTCTCGCTCCTGGTTGGAGACAGGATTAGCATGGTTTCCCGAGTGACTCCGAGTTGGTCCGGAGCTGGTCCGCTTGAGAGGCCGCAGCCTCTCAGCTTCGTCTCACTTCATCTCTTCGTTGTTTCTTTGTCCTCCGCCGGTGTCTCCCCAGGTTGTTCTCTCCCCATGCTGTCTCGCCGTGGGGGTGTCTCCCCCTCCGGCTTGTTCTCTCTTCCCGTTCGTGTGGGTTTCTCTCCTCCGTTCTTCCTTCCGAATTGTGGAGAGTGTAGACAGGATTTATGGGCCTGGGTGACACACCCAACTTCGAACTGACCAATGCCATGCCATGAAACTTGAGCAGAATAGTATTTCTTTGTCTATGCCCAAGCTCATTTGCATATTGGGAATGGTCCAAAAGTTAATCAAGTTATCTCCTTAAAATATGAATTAATGAATTGAAACCTCTTACAATTACATCATCTTCATCATGGTGTGGGAAATGACGAATGGATCAATTAGATACCAAGAACGGCCAAGTAGACATTGTAACAACCAGAAGAATTATATATAAGTACTTCTTACTTACAAACATTGGTTGATATGCAATGAAAGAAAGAGATCATTTGAAGATGAAAAAGAGAATGAAAGAGAATGGAAAGATGCACGAACTGATCAGCCATAATACTAATACATGTCATCACTACATGATTAATATAAGGGATAATAACAATGTTCTAGAAATATAATCATTATTTTGATGAACCCTATTGTTTGATCACTATTAATTATTAAAACAGCATTGTTTTATAACTGAAGTTTTATAGAACAATAAGAATAATGATGATAATTTCATAAAGCATTGTTTAAGTTAACACACAGATTATGAGTTTCAGCATGATAAAATAGAATCTCATACATACATTAAACACATACAGGCGTGTGTGTGTAGCTGAGTTCATGAACTGTGTCACATCCTGTGGGGGAATGTGTGTTACAATGGGGGTTTGTTTGAGATTTAAGTGACAGTCGTAAACTGAGTATTTGGGAGGCATGAAGTCAAAGGTGATGGGCCAGAAGTGCAGATAAGATGGGGCCTATCTGTGAATTATCCAGGTCGTAAAATATGGAATGTGGTAAATTAGAAATTGTCGATCCAAATGCACTACAGTGTCTAGTCAGACATCTGAACCTTACCTCAGCCTCGCAATTCATTTTATTGACAAAGACTGGAAACTTAATAACAAATCCCTCCAAACGTCTTATTTTCCTGAAGACCACACAGGGAAAGTTATTGCCCCAGGTATGGTTGAAGCTCTTGCCTCGTGGGGGCTGAGCGATATTGATAAGTTTATTTAACCAGTCTTTATTTTCATAATTCTATATTATTTACAAAACAGCTGTAGTATTCATGATAAATAAAAAGGAATGAAGAACCAAAGATTTTGTTGTTGTTGTTATTATTAATGTTACTGATTATTTTTTTACTAGTATTTGCAATTATTATTACAATTAATATTATTGATATTGTTGTTTTTATTTCATATTGGTTTACTAAAAATACATGCAGCAGATTAAAATATTTGATAATACTTAAATTAACATCAATTAACATTAAATAAACAGATCAATAAACATTTTCAGCATTTATATTTTTTTCTTCATTTACATCTTCATTCAACTGTTCATGTTTTCAATATTTTTTATGTTAACTAATTTTGACCTCTTTTGGTTTAATTACTGAATGAAATATGTTATTATAACATATATATGTAGGGGCACGGTGGTTTAGTGGTTAGCACGTTCGCCTCACACCGCCAGGATCCGGGTTCGATTCCCGTCTCGGGAATGTGTGTGTGGAGTTTGCATGTTCTCCCCGTGCCTCAGGGGGTTTTTTCTCCGGGTTCTCCGGTTTCCCCCCGGTCCAAAAACATGCACGGTAGGTTGATTGGCACCTTGGAAAAAAAATTGTCCCTAGTGTATGAATGTGTGTGTGTGTGTGTGTGTGTGTCCTGTGATGGGTTGGCATTCCATCCAGGGTGTATCCTGCATTAATACCCATAGACGCCTGAGATAGACACAGACTCCCCGTGACCCGAGGAAGATCGGATAAAGCGCTAGAAGATGAATGAATGAATGAACATATATATGTATGTTATTCATCAGATTGTTAAGTATTACTATTATTACTATTCATTACTATTACCATTATTTTATCTTGTGTATTTATCTTGTTTATCTTGTGTATTATTATTATCTTGTGTACTTTTTGGTCATATTTTGTCTTTGCTTAACAAATCTTTATTTCCTTTTTTATCCGTACAGAGAGTTGGAAAGGACAAGAGGGTGGAACGAGCCATCGGGGGGGTGTAAAAAATGAATGTCTGCCTTCTCCCTTTCCTGGAAAAAGAAGAGAGATCTTGCAACTTCTGAAGAAGAACTGATCCGACCCAACACAAGCTCACTACAGAGCCATCTACCAGGTGGGGTTCACAGATTCCATCTCAGGTGAAACATACATTAGACCTTAAACCTGTGTTGCACCTCTTCAGAGCAGAGGTTCTGAAACAGCACACAAAGGAGATAAAGGCCACAATCTTGGACTGTCTTAATGAGAAGTATGATGACGACAGGTCAGACAAACTGCTTGACATGGCATCTTTTGGTTGACCCTCGCTTTAAGACTCATTACATAAAGCCATACAACATGATGCTATTAAAACTGAGCTTATGAACATGGAGGAAGATCAAGGTCCATCTACTTCACAGGCTTCTCACCAAACAAAAGTAGAAGAGGCAGCTGCTGCAGCTTTACCTGTCAAAAAGCTGAGAAAGACACTATGCAGTTTTTTAAGAAGCCATGCTCTAGCAACACAGGACTCACATAGACTGCAGGACTGTGGAGAGAGAGCTAGAAAACTACCTCATGGCTCCAGATGCAGACGGTTAAACTGAACCCCTGGATTGGTGGAAGATACATGAAAAAACCTTTCAAGAGTGAGCAATCTAGCATGGTGGTACTTGTGCATCCCTGCCACCAGCTCTCCCTCCGAGATGATGTTTTAGCAATCTGAGACTGGTGATAGACTTGTCTTTCTTGCTCGTTACCTGTAGAGTATTTGTCCATTTGAAAAACGTGTAAATGTACAGTTTTCAGAAAACTGTCAGTTTTGCCCGTTTAGGAAATTGTTTTGTCTATTTAGTTTGCTTACACTTTAAGCTAAAACATAAATAGTTCTAAATGTTTCAAGACATCCATATACAGTAAATAATTTGACAAGCTGGAAAGCTAGAATTTATATTTATATTTATTTATTATTTCACTTATACTGTCAGCAAAACAAAAAAATTTACAAAATTTCCAAGCCATATATTCAGTTGGCATGCTGATTAGAATTATTTGTTTGTCTATTTTTTAATACCGTAAATTTTACACTTTGAGCCATGTTACATTTTGTGTTCTGTGACTATGCAGTTGTTTTCAATGAGAATATTTATTTTGAGGCGGAAACGTGTTTATTATCATTATTTTCTGATCAGCTTTTTTGTAAAGTGCTTGAAATGTTCTTTAATAATATAGTTACTGTCTGCTTTTCATAAATTTCATACAGGAGCTAAAATTCAACTGCCTTAAACTTAAACTAAATAAATGTAAGATTTATTGTGATAATTATCATTATCAGCTGATCATTTTTTCAGCCATATCGCCCAGATTTAATCTATATCAGTGGTTCTCAAACCTGGAGCCCCTGCCTCCTGGGGAGACACCAGATGGCGCTAGTAGGGCCACATAGAGCCACACACAGCTCACATGCCATAACATTCAATAACATTCATGAAATGCATCGGTCAGGATTTGGGGCTCATCATATTACAGAGATAGCTGTGGTTAAAGTGGTAAATGACCTACTATGCTTCTCAGATTAAGGTTTTGTCTGCCTGCTGGTGTTAACTTTAATTAGTTAAATTAAACTAAATTAAATTAGTTAATTAGTTAGTAGATTTTAATTAAGCGTTAGATTAGAAAATGTTGTAGAATTTAAGGGAATGATCTCTCATGCTCTTATTTGACTGATTGTTATCAGTTTGTACATAGAAATATTGAGTAGTCTACACTAATTTCTTTCTTTGTATATGCTATTCCATTCGGTAAAAATATTGGTTAACATGCTATTAACAGTCTGTTATACTGGTGATATGCAGTTGTACATTTCAGATAAACAAGATGAGAGTTTATTATTAATATTAATGATTGTGTAATTAGACAGTGGGTGCATATGAACTAATTTCTATTTCATCCTAACTGATATAGAAGTATTAGAACTAAAGGCCACTAAAGGAAAGCTTTCTGATTACATATTATATTTGGGGGTCTTTCTGTTTTATTATGTATAACAGTAGAAGACCAATAATGTATTATTATTATTATTATTATTATTATTATTATTATTATTATATTATTGTACAGCTGCTTTGACACAATCTCTATTGTTAAAAGCACTATATAAATAAAGGTGACTTGACTTGACATGGTGTAATCTTGATGCAGCTTTTCTTTGAAACTACATGTACATAATATCATATCTTCATATTATATTAAATATCATATTATAAATGCAGTTAGAACAGAAAAGAAAATTTTTTATTATCATTGTCAATATAGTACAAAAACCATTTTTTTTTTTTTACATCAAACTTGAATTATTGTATTGTCTTATGGTCTGGATGATAGTAAGAGTTAAGAGTATTTAGTCCAGAATGAGGTTACAATAATAGATACTAAGATAAGAATATATGGCACCACCCCTGTCTCATTTGCACTGCACTATGCCTACCTTTGGTCTATTTGTTCTATTTTGGTTTATTACGGCAGTTTGTTTGTGATCTGTGAGATGATCAACAGCCAACAGCAAAAGTTTTTGTTGCTAGAAATAGTAGAAAGGCGATACAGCAAACAGCAAAGCATTTTTTTTTTAAAGTTATGGAACAACCTTCCAATTAGAGTTATGCTGTCAAAGTTCATCCTGCCCTTACTTGCACTCTGATCACACTAAACATGTTTACCCATTGAGTTACAACAAGCATACTTGATTGTGTTCTTATCAATTGGAAACAACTTGCTGCAGCTAAGGATGGAGCTATGGGGAGAGGAAACAACATGTGGAAGTCTTCACCAGTAAACAACTTATGATCAACAGTCCTAAAACAATAACAAAATATAAAATATCTGGTGGGTTTTTCTCCGGGTTCTCCGGTTTCCTCCCGGTCCAAAAACATGCACGGTAGGTTGATTGGCACCTTGGAAAATTGTCTCTAGTGTATGAATGTGTGTGTGAATGTGAGTGTGTGTGTGCCCTGCGATGGGTTGGCATTCCATCCAGGGTATATCCTGCCTTAATGCCCATAGACGTCTGAGATAGACACAGGCTATGAATGAATGAATGAATGAAAATATCTGGTGCAATCCATGAGGGTGAGCTCCCTTTTAAATCTGATTTCCTCTGGTTTGAGTTTGATACGAGGTTTTGTCTTCAAGGCATAAAAGAGTTTTTTATTGCCTTTTCTCTGACTTGCTCTTTATAGAGAAACTGAAGGTTTAGATTCATATACATTCATGAATTTAGAGTGTACATTTATTATCTTTATTTAAATTTTATGAACAGTTGTTTTGTAACAATGCTGCTTCTAAAAAATGGTTTAAAAATAAAATGTAATGACTAATCAGTGGGTGAATTTGGGCAATGTTGGACTATAAGTGAAATTAAATAAGTGTAAAACAGCAGCTAATTTGTAATTTTAAAATGTTCATTTGTAAATGTTTTTAAGCTTGCAAAAAATGACATGATTTCATTTACTTCAGTGAACTTCCTGGCTAGTGAAATTTCAAGTTTTTGATACTGTTTAGAACTGTTAATCCTATCCTGTTCTGTAAGTAATTATATAAGTAATTTATGAAAAGTAGTTTATGAAAACTGTCAGGATATAAACACACATAAGGGAAGTTCAGTGTCTATAATGAACATATTAGGACAAAGATCTTTTAAAACAACTGTACTGGGTAAATCAAATAAAATGATTAATAATTGTAATAATTATAATAAACTATTTCACTGTTGTACACTGTTTGTATGTGCATTTGAAGAATAAAATTAGAATTTGAAATAAAAAGAATTAATTAATTAATTTGTTGACAAATTATAATAGTAAATATATAATCAAGCATCCAGGCACTTTTATTCACTAGATTCTTTAATGAATTTAATGGATTATTGTAGTATAATATATGGATTTGCATATAATACTACAGTATACTTAAAACAATTTAGATCATCAGGCTATAAGAATTAATGGTGGTACTTTCAGGACATCTTCCATTTCAGCAATGCAGGTAGAATTTGAAGAAGCTCCTTTGCATCTTTGTAGGTATAAATAAAGAATGAATTACTGGGTCAATATAAAATATCACAAAGGGAGTCATCCAGTTAAGTGTCATGGTTCCCTCTCTCTCCTCGCTCCTCCCTGCTCTTTTCCCCAAACACTCACTAACCCTAATTGGCCTCAGCTGCACCTCGTCTCTCCCCCTCTATATAAGCCGGGTTACAAGCCCTCTATTCCACGTCCGGGCTTGTAATACTCCTATTGCCAAACGGACACGTATTCCTTACCTAGAGTCGCAACTAAAACCTTCTCTCTCGGATTCCCGAATCAGATTCCGTTCCCATCTGCTCCAGCTACCCGGACTTCCAAGTGCCGTGGACGCAATCCTGTCTGCCGCTCTTCCTGCACTCTTTCCCTGACCTCACTGACCTCCAGTGTTTCTCCTTTCCTCGGCTGAAACTGTGCAAGGCTCCCTAGTCTGTCTGGCCGCTCAAAGGCGGATTCTGAGTTTACCTTTTAAAAATAAATCCTATTTGAGTTTATTCCCGCATCGCCGTGTGTCTGCTTCCATTACAGAAGCCCGGACCGACTGGCTGTTCCGTCATCTCTATGCCAGGCTCACAAGCTTCGCCGTTGACGCTTCAAACGGCTTTCGGCATTATGGACACACCCCCCCCACCCCCGACGTCCGCGGATGCCGCCGTCACCGCTGTCATTCTCTCCATCCTAGATCCTGACAGAGAAGTGTTTACGGGCACTTCTAACCTGCAGATATATTATGTCAATCCATGCACCATCTGCTGGATATTCAGCTACGCACAACACATATTTAAATTACTTGCAAGCAGGATTCAACAGCCGCTCCATGTTACAAAATTTAGCAAATCGCCAAAAAAACCTGTATTCTTGATGGTGCCTTCTGTACCTGCCAACAGATGGTGCGACAGTACGATTCAACCAGGACTTCCTGAGGGGAGGGTGTGGACTTTCTTCTTGGGGTTTTCTATGACCAGCTTCAATAAAGATCTTCTGGGGCATATTGGAAGGCCTATTTGGTGAATGGAAGAGTGAGGCACATATTCAGACAATATTAACAAGCAGGGCCCTCATCTATCTGTTAAGTTACAGGCAGACCCTGACCTGGATTCTGCCCCACCGAGACAACAGCTGCCGCCATGACATCAGAATTAACAAGCTTGACTGGAAGCTCGAGCACCCAACTCAACACAGTCCTCAGCACCTCCCACCAGAGAGGCACCTCCCAGTTAAAATGGGGTGATGTTGCTAACACCCACTCATCCCTCCCTTCCCACCATACCTACGCTTGGGGGCATACTATGGCAGAAAAGGAAAACATGTGACGATCCCCGTTTGCACCCTAAATGACACCCAAGTATATACAGAAGTCCTTATGCCCATGGTGGAGATGGTGGGGGCCCTTTCTTGTACACAGACTATGGACTCTAACCGACATCAAAGAATGTTTATTCCATAAACTGGTGGGTTAAGAGGAAAGAAGTTTGGGCAGGAACTCCTGAATTTCTGCAGAGAATTCCGCCCTATGACTCATGAACTATACCGCCTTCTAATTCCACCCTATGACTCATGAACTATACCGAATGACATGCCTAGGGTCTAGGGTCTAAAGTTTCCCAACTACGCCAATGGTGCCTAAGCGATGGAGCTAGAGAGTGCCTCATCCTAATAACAATGTATTTATCAGATCATTTTTGTGCGTATTATCTTGAACTCAGTTAATGCAAAGAACTAAGAGGAACTCCTAAGGCATGTTGCCAAACAATTTCTTTGATGTCCTAGATTCATGACCACATATCTCATTGGCAAAACCACAGAACAGTACATGGCATTATGTGTGGTCATGGGTGGTCAGTGTCATTTGTCCATGTTCAGTGCAGCATAAGGCACATCCTTGTGGAGAGGATTTCTCTTTCCTTCTCTTATAGGTGAATGTACTCCAAGCAGTATACACCCAAAGTTAAAGGAGGTTCCCAAAGAAGTGTGGGCATATGGTAAGCACAATGTGCGGCTAATTCAAGCCAGTTGTGATCACACCCAAATTTTTTCGGTCTCATAGCGAAGCGGACACACGTTTAGTGGAAAGCTCCATGACTAACCTCTTATGTTTCCTGTTCCAGTCCCAGTTTCTGCTTCCAGCTGCTCCTGTTCCATGGACTTCCACGATACGCGGACGCGATCTCGTCCGCTGCTAACCCGAAACCTCTCCCCTCGGTCGAGGACCTCCTACGTTTCTCCCGATCCTTGGCTCGAGCCATGCAGGACTACTTCCGTTCTGGCCACTCCTTTGAACCGTCATTTAGTTCTTCTTTTTTGTAAATAAACCCGCTTTGAGTTTATTCCTGTGTCTGTGTGTGCTTCCAACAGAAGACCGGACCAATACAGCAAGCCCGGAAGACATGGAGAACACTCCAGGGGAGGCAGATCCGCCTCCAACCACACCAGCGGGAGCCGCTACGAAGCCCAGCGCCGCTCCTCTGCTCGGATCACTCCCCACGGTCCCGAGCCTCATGAACAAACCCGCGCCATTTGCCGGTTCCACGGAGGAATGTGACAGATTCCTGCTCCAGCGTTCGCTCATCTTTGAGTTGCAACCTAACCTGTTCCCTACTGAGCGGTCAAAGGTTGCATACGTCAACTCACTGCTCACCGAAGCCGCCCTTCGTTGGGCAGAAACTCTGTGGACGCAGGGGATTCCCGCCTTCCTGACCTATCAATCTTTCGTCTCACACTTCCGGGAGGTGTTTGGGCAGATGGAAGCGGCTGCGTCAGCAGGTGAACGCTGCCGCTAGTGGGTGGAACGAGCGCCCGTTGCTCACTACCTACTGGCAGGACTTGGAGCTGGGATTAAGCCTATAGCTGGCGGCCGTGGATGACTCTGGGGGGCTGAATGCTCCTTCTCCCACAGCTCTGCAAGACGAAACTTCTTCACTCCAGCATCTGCTATGCAAATAGATGGTGGCTGTTTATCACCAGCCGAAGCGACGCAGGAGGATCGCGCTGGGACTTTGCCTCTACTGCGGTCTCTCTGGTCACGGCATTCGCTAGTGTCCCCTGAGCCCCCCATGCACCGCGGTGAGTGCCATTTTTCCTCCACTCACAAATGTGTATCACCACTCCCACGTGCACGCTGACGCTCTCCGCCCTACTGGATTC
This sequence comes from Kryptopterus vitreolus, assembly GCA_030449085.1. Lineage (NCBI taxonomy): Eukaryota > Metazoa > Chordata > Actinopteri > Siluriformes > Siluridae > Kryptopterus > Kryptopterus vitreolus. The sequence continues at coordinate 3,109,125 of JACRUU010000012.1, forward strand.
TGGCTCCGCCGGGAACTTCATAGCCGGGGATCTCAGCCGTCGGTTGGGTTTGCACCCCCACAGGACTCAGACCTTGTACCAAGGCCGATCCGTGACTGGGAGGCCGCTGACCTATGAGTACATCCGTTTCGAAGTAGGGCCGGTGGGTGTACGAGTGTTTCAGCTCTATGTGGAACAGCCCCATCTGCTGGTTTTAGAGGGTTCCACGGCGGATATAATCCTAGGACGTCCCTGGCTGGTTCAGCACAACCCCGTGGTTTCCTGGGAGACAGGCGAGATTTTGAAGTGGGGGGATCAATGTTTTGACCGGTGTTTTCCCGATCTGCCTCTAACCTCCAGACTTCCCGTAGCTTCCGGCCGTCGAAGACCCTGCACAACACCAATCCCTGGACATCGCAGATGTCTACACAGGGTTCTCGGATGTCTTCTGCCCCCAAAGCCTCTCAACTTGGGATTGCGCCATTGACCTGGTGCCAGATGAGCCCCTGGTGCGGGGAAAAATCTACCTCCTCTTGCGACCTGAACACAAGGCCATTGAGGAGTACGTTAATGAAGCCCTTGAGCAAGGTTTCATTCATCCTTCCACCTCACCCACAGCCTCTAGCTTTTTCTTTGTAGGCAAGAAGGATGGCAGCCTTCGACCCTGCATCGATTTCTGTGCCCTGAACCGAATCACGGTGAAGTTCCGGTACCCCCTGCCACTCGTCCCGGCTACACTGTCTTCTCCAAGCTGGCCCTCCGCAGCACCTACAACTTGATCCGCATCCGGGCAGGGGATGAATGGAAGACTGCGTTCGTTACACCCACCGGCCATTATGAATACCTGGTGATGCCGTTTGGTTTGACTAACGCTCCTTCTGTCTTCCAGGACTTAATGCACGAGGTCTTCAGGGACATGCTGGACAAATTCGTGTTGATCTATATCGATGACATTTTAATCTTTTCCAGAAATTCCGCCGAACACCAGGATCACGTCGCCTGTGTGCTCAAACACCTCCGCGAGTCCAACCTGTTCCTCAAGGCTGAGAAATGCTCCTTTCACCAAACCTTACTATCCTTGTTGGGATACAATATCTCGGCCCAGGGCATTCAGATGGAGTAGATGAGGAGAAGGTCTTGGCTTCAGAAAACTCCAGAGTTTTCTCGGATTCCCAAACTTCTATCGCAGGTTCATTCGGGGGTACAGTATGCTCGCTCATCCTCTCAATTCTCTCCTCAGGCGCAAACCGCGGAGCCTGAGATGGAGCTCTGAGGCCGCAGGGGCCTTCACCGCCCTAAAGCAAGCATTCACCATTGCTCCCCTCCTCGTCCATCCGGACGTGCCTCCACAACTGGAGTAGGTGCTGTCCTCTCCCAGAGTCAAGGCAAGCCGGCGCACCTCCACCCTTGCACCTACTTCTCCTGGACATTCTCCCAAGATGAGGCAAACTACGACATCGGGAACCGGGAGTTACTGGCCGTGAAATTGGCCCTGGCTGGAGGGAGCCGCTCACCCCTTCACCGTTCTTACCGACAACACGAACCTGCAGTATTTATGGGAAGCCAAGTGTCCAAACCCCCGTCAGGCCAGGTGGGCGTTCGTCTTTACTCGCTTTCATTTCACTATATCTTACAGGACCGGGTCCAAGAACGTCAAAGCGGATGCCCTGTCTCATATCCACACCCCGGAGGAGGAAGTGTCCGAGGAACCAGGCTCAATCCTGTGCCCGGACCTGTTTGTGAACCCCATCCAATGGTCATCTCCCATTGTGACTCTGAATCCCGCTTCGAGACGACCCCCTGGGTGTCCCCCAGAGTGCCAGTATGTACCCCGAAATCTCCGCACTCCACTCATCCACTCAGCCTACTCCTCCGTGGGGTCAGGTCATCCAGGAGCTAACTCCACCATCGCGCTCCTTTGCGAATGCTACTGGTGGCCCGCCTTGGTGGATGAGGTCCGGAGATTCGTTCGCGGATGCTGAGAATGCACCATATTCAAAGCTTTACATCATTTGCCGGCCGGAAAACTCAAGCCTCTACCCGTACCCAACGGCCCCTGGTCCCACCTGGGGGTGGACTTTCTCACTGATCTACCTCCTTCTTTAGGTAACACATTCTCGTTGTGGTGGACTGATTTTCTAAATTCTCCTGTCTGATTCCTCTAGAAAAAGCGCCGACTGCGCTGGAAACAGCCAACCATCTTTTCCACCGGATATTCGGTCTTCCGTAGGATATTGTCTTTGCCGCAATTTGTCTCCGGCGTATAGAAGGCCTTTCTAGGCCTACTGGGGCTAGTCTTTCCTCTGGTTACCACACCCAGTCCAACGGGCACACCGAGAGGCGAACACAGGAAATCTGACGTTTCCTCAAGACATACTGTCATGACCGCCAGCACTCAAATTCAAATTCAAATTCAAATTTTATTGGTCACATACACAGTCATACACAGTATGATATGCAGTGAAATGCTTGGGCAGCTGCCCTGACCTCAGGAGTAGACTGTTTAACAAAAGAGTAGATTATTTACAAAATAAATACAAATATAAAGTAAAATATAAAAAATATCAAAATATAAAATAGACTTTAAAAAAGAGAAAGAGAAAATGAAAGAAAACCAGAAGAAGTCTGTGTGTGCAAAGCGGTAACAAAGTCCAGGTTTGTGCAGTAGGGTGGCTTATAAAGTGGTGTGTGCATATTGTGTGTGTTGTGTGTTTTCTGTCCGTGAGTAAGCAGTGACCACGAGTGACCACTGCCATAGTGAATGTCCAGTGTGAGTGTAAGTGGATCAGTACTGTCTGGTGTACTGATTGAGAGACCTTATTGCCTGCGGGTAGAAGCTCCTCCTCAGTCTCTCTGTATTGGCCTTGAGGGAGCGGAAGCGCTTTCCAGACCGCAACAGAGAGAACAGTCCATTGCTGGGGTGGCTGAGGTCTTGGCCTTGGTCCAGCACCGCTTGCTGTAGATGGAGTGCAGGTCAGGGAGCTCAGTATGGATGATGCGCTCAGCTGAACGCACCACCCTCTGTAGGGCTCGTCTGTCCTGCACGGTGCTGTTCCCGAACCAGGTTGCAATATTCCCCGTCAGGATGCTCTCTATGGTGCAGGAGTAAAAGTTCCTGAGCACCTTAGAGGGCAGTCTAAAGTCTCTCAGGCGTCTGAGGTGGTAGAGACGCTGTCGGGCCTTCCTTTTTCACCACGGTGTTGATGTGACAGGACCATGACAGGTCCTGCGTGATGTGAACACCGAGGTACTTAAAGCTGTCCACTCTCTCCACTGGGCTCCCGTTGATGACGGGGGTCTGGTAGATCCTCTCCTGCTTGGTACTAAAGTCCACTAGCAGCTCCTTTGTCTTGCTGACGTTTAGAAGGAGGTTGTTCCTCTGGCACCAGTTCTCCAGATTCCCGATCTCCTTCAGGTAGGCTGTCTCATCGTTGTCAGAGATCAGGCCTACCACAACGGTGTCGTCAGCAAACTTGATGATGGTGGTGGAGCTGGTGGTGGCCACACAGTCATGTGTGTACAGGGAGTACAGCAGGGGGCTCAGAACACAGCCCTGTGGGGCTCCAGTGCTGAGAGTGAGAGAGCCTGAGACGTGTCCACCCATCCTTACTGCCTGTGGTCTCCCAGTTAGGAAATTGGAGATCCACTGACACAAGGATGAGCTGAGTCCCAGGTGTTCCAGCTTGGTGGTGAGTGTGGAGGGAATTATGGTGTTAAATGCTGAGCTGTAGTCGACGAAAAGCATTTTAACATAATTCCCCTTCCTATTGTCCAGGTGTGTGAGGGCAGTATGGAGGAGATGAGCGATAGCGTCATCTGTGGAGCGGTTCGGGCGGTATGCAAACTGTAATGGGTCCAGGGTGTTGGGTAGTGAGGAGATGATGAAGTCTCTGACCAGCCGTTCAAAACACTTCATCACCACTGATGTGAGGGCTACGGGTCTGTAATCATTGAGGGAAGCAGGATGGGGTTTTTTCGGGACAGGAACAATGATGGACTCTTTAAAGCATGTAGGGATCACCGACTGAGATAATGAGATGTTGAATATCTCTGTGAACACAGGTGCTAGCTGGTCTGCGCAGGCTCTGAGGACTCGTCCTGAGATGCCGTCTGGTCCTGCTGCTTTCCTGGTGTTCACTCTCCTGAAGGCTCTCCTCACGTCATGTTCGGAGATGATGAACGCGTTTCCGGTGCTGGCAGTGTCTTCCTGACTGCAGCCGTTAGCGCCGCTAGCATTAGCGTTAGCAACACTAGCGTCTTTAGCTGCAGCCTCGAAGCGAGCATAAAAGGTGTTCAGCTCGTCTGCCAGAGTCATGTCCGCGTTCGTCATCCCGGATGTTGGCGCTTTATAGTCCGTTATTGATCTTAGTCCCTGCCACAGGCTTCTAGAGTCATTCTTTTGGAGTTGTGACTCTAGTTTCCTCCCGTAGCGCTGCTTCGCCTCTTTCACCGCCTTCCGCCTTCCGACGTTGTATGACGCAGCCTTGTACTGGTCCATGTCCCCCGACGCAAGTCCCGCATTGTAGGCCGCGGTGCGAGATCTCAGAGCGTCGCGGATGGTTTTGTCCACCCACGGCTTCTGATTGGGAAACGTTCTGATGGTCGTTTTCTGTACGGTATCATCCGCTAGTTTCCCGACGAATCCCACAACCGCTTCCGTAAACATGCTGACGTCATCGGAGCTGTGTCGGAACATGTCCCAGTCTGCGTCATCAAGTGCGTCCTGTAATGCGGCCAGGCCACCGATTGGTCTGTCCAGCGCGCGACCTTTCCCTCTGAACCGGAGCTTCCTGTTTGAGCCTTTGTTTATATTTTGGCATGAGGAAGATGGCGGCGTGGTCGGATTTCCCAAACGGTGGGCGAGATTGTGCCTTGTAGCCGTCCTTAACCGATGTGTAGCAGTGGTCCAGTGTCCTTTCGCCCATGGTTGGGCAGGTGATGTGCTGATAGAAGTTAGGCGCTGCGCGTTTGAGGTTGGCACTGTTAAAGTCCCCCGCCCCGCAACAATAAGCGCAGCGTCCCGGTTCTGTGTTTGGTGCTGTGTGAGTGCCTCATGCAGCTCGCATAAGGCAGTGTCCGTGTCCGTGTCCGCTTGTGGTGGAATATAAACGGCGCTGATTATGACCGATGTAAATTCCCGAGGAAGATAAAAAGGACGACATTTGATGGTCAGTAGTTCCAGGTTGGGTGTGCAGGAGCGTGCAAGAGGAATAACGCTCGCGCTGCTGCACCAGCTGTTGTTCACCATTAAACACACGCCTCCTCCCCTTGTCTTCCCCGAGTCCCGTGTCCTGTCCATGCGGTGAACCGAGAAGAACTCGGCCGGCTGAATGGCGTGGTCCGGCACCGCTGGGTTCAGCCATGTCTCGGTGAAGCAGAGGAGATTGCAGTCCCGAATGTCTCTCTGGAACTTTACCCTGGCCCTGAGGTCATCGAGCTTGTTTTCCAGGGACTGGACATTGGCGAGCAGGATGCTAGGCAGAGGTGTGCGGTGTGCACGGGCTCTCAGCCTGTTCCTGACGCCAGCTCGTTTCCCTCGGGGCCGCCGCTTCGCGTCGCGTCCTTTGTTTTCCCTCAGGATCTCACTCGGCCAGCTCGGATCCGGAGTTAAAACCGTCGAATTGTAAGTACATTGTAGATTAATAGAAATAAGAGTATCTCTATCGTACCTAATGCACTCAATGGTGATGAGTTTACCGGTCTAGAGTTGGCGGAAATTAAATTACAAAACAATAACAAGGTAACGTGGGTCAGAGCAGTCGCGACGGCAGCCGACCTCACCGGCGCCATCTTGGAACCAACATGGAGTCATGGAGTCAGTTCCTCGGTTGGGCTGACTATGCGCAAAATTCACTCCGACACTACTCTACCGGTCTAACCCCCTTCCAGTGCATTCTAGGTTTTCAACCCCCTCTATTCCCATGGTCAGGTACTCCCTCAGATCTC
>JACRUU010000012.1:3120049-3127369 GCA_030449085.1 Kryptopterus vitreolus
TTGAAATACTCCTAGAAATATTCTGACTGAGCTTCTTCAATAACATGTATTTATGTTATAAACTTAGTAGTGTTTACCTGTCTATTACCTTTAAATAACCCTATGTTATGTTCAAACACACAAGCATGTAAAACCATCAATAACTTAATCATTCATATTTTCCTGATTTCTCTTTGTGGCGGACAAATGCACTGAAGTATATTTTACATTGCACCTACACCTGTTCCAGCATCAGGGTGATACATGTAGTATGGGCGTACTTTATAGACAGCAACTCAAGAGGTATGCCATGTTTCTGCTGGACTGCAGAGGATGGCATGTGTAAACATGTTGGACAGGAGGTCTAGGACCACTGTTCTCATAAAGGAAAACATATATTAATTAAGAGCTTCATATTTATGTAGCTAGAAATACGCTCTCGTGAGTTACAACACTGTTGTAAATTAATCCGGCATGGTGATCAGTTAACCAGATGTGTCTAACGGTATTTTGCTTTGACCTATAATGAGTCACACTCAAATCTTGCATAACAGTACATGAAATGTGTTGTATTAAATATTCCATTTCAGATTCTGTTATTTCAATATTCCCAAACAAATCCTCCTTTCATAAACTGTGTTGTGTAAAAAGCTTCACATTTGCCTCTTTTCTTTGAGAAAATATTACTTTTGTACTTTTACTTTAACAAGACAAGATTCCTACTGCCTCTGATTAAATAAAATGAAACCTTACAATAAGGCTTACAATATTTTTGTAAATAAATTATTATTTATTCAGAAATAAACACGTATTGATATGACCAAGAACAGAGTTGGTGTAGGTATTGATGTTGATGACTGTATCAGTGGTGGTTGGTGTAGAGAAGTCACACAAGTCTGATTTTTGTTTCTGATGGAGATATCCGCTTCACCAATCCACACATTAACATTATTTGTTTCACACATCTGATTACTGAAGGGTTTGCCTGAGTATGTTAGTAGTGTTATTATACGCTTCATGGCAAAATGTTGATTGATTTATGAGGGGGTATGACATGTGAAGAATTATGGAATTATGACCCACCCTGACCCCTCTGACTGGGTGTTTGAGTGGATCTGCTTTACCTTTGTCTTTGTCATCTGTTATTCTCATACTGTACCAAATGTAATACCCCCATTACATTCGGTACAGTATGAGAATATGTGAAGCGAATGGTGTTGTTCAAAGGTTAAATCCTTCCTGTTTGTGTGTGTGTGTGTGTGTGTGTGTGTGTGTGTGTGTGTGTGTGTTTTTATGGTGTGTTTTTGATTCCTCACAGCATCTGTTGAGTGCCAACAGAACTGTGTCATGAAATCCCAATTTACTTGATGTATTACTGAGGGGTACATTGACTGTCCTGCTTGTGGGTGCTCCTGTGTGTGTGTGTGTGTGTGTGTGTGTGTGTGTGTGTGTGTGTGTGTTTTTGAGGTGTGAGAAATCAGTTATTCAAATGACTTAAAGGAAAAGCATGAATACAGTGTTAAAGTTTCCTCCATGTCACGTGAATCCATTTGTTAATGTTTACTCGTAGAGCAAAACAGACTAATGGGGTGCTCGGTGTGTTTTGAGGAGTGATGACGTTTAGTTTTGTGATGCGTTTTTTTTTTTCATAAGACAGTCTATATCCTGAAATAGTATTTAAACAGGTCTTAGACTCATGAGGCACAAAACACAAGAAATTGTGCTACACTCCTGATACGATGGCTGCCAAACCAAAAACCCCTGAAAACTCTGCAGAGATGAGAGAGAAGCTGACTTGCGCTCCAAGCAGGAAACAGCGCATCAACATACCGACCTACTGTCATGAAGATGTGGATTTTGATGTCTGATGGTTGCACCGGTAGATATGTGTATGACAATGCATCACAGCGTGTGATGATCTATGCGGCGGATGTAACTGGATGTGTATACACAGAAGGACCCCGTCTGATTTTCTCTGACAAAGACTAGGTGTGTGTTCTATGTTTGTCGAAATCTACTATATAGCAATGATGATCCTGTTTATATTTTGGAGTGGAATGGTGTAGACACAAACATGAGGTTTTGGGTGCTTGGGGGCGCCGGTAAAAAGCTAAAAAACTTCTGCAGATCGCCGGTATTCACTGCGCGCATGCAAAATTTCTCAAGACATGTCTGTATACAACTACAACTCTGAGAATCCACCAGCCATGCCTGATGACAATGCGACACCCATGGAACCATACACAAACACAAAACAACAACACCTGGTCTCAGTCTGATCAACAACAATGAGATGACCTACCGACAGTAGATCAAAAACCTGGAGAGATGGTGCCAGGTGAATAATCTTCTCCTGAACGTCAGCAAAATGAAGGAGTTAACAGTGGACGTCAGCACGAAACAGATGCGCTCATACCATCCAACCACAATCAACGGGGCCCAATACAAACACCTTGGTGTTCACATCATGCAGGACCTGTCCTGGTCCTGTCACATCAACACCCTGGTGAAGAAGGCCCAACAACATCTATACCACCTCAGACACTTAAGGGACTTTAGACTTCCATCGCAGGTGCTAAGGAACTTTTACACCTGCACCATTAAGAGTCTCCAGACGGGAAACATCACTTCCTGGTTCGGGATGCAGGACAGACGAGCCCTTCAGAAGATGGTGCGGTCAGCTGATCTCACCATTCACAACAAGATCCTTGTGCTGCGGGACATTTTTAGCAAGAGGTGATGTACCAGGGCCAGGAAGATTGTGAAAGACCTCAGCCATCCCAACAATGGACTCTTTTCTCTACTGCGTTCAGGAAAACGCTTTCGTTCTTCTGTGCCTTCACAACTGCCCATGCATGCTTAGAACTTTACAACATAGATGATGAGGTGCTTTGCGACCCAAAAGGGGGACAATGTTAATGTGGTAAATGTGTAAATGTGCAGTTCTGTGGTGTGTGTAAGCATCCTCAACCGCAAGAAGATATCAAGAAGTACCTTGTACAGACCCTGAATGTGTCAAACCGCCAACAGGAGGAAAGATTAACCGATATCACACATCACTTTTCTTTTCTACAGCAATACTACTGTAACACGAGAAGCCCCGTTAAATTAGTAAAAAAATAAAATAAAATTCCAAGTTTAAATTGGTGCTCCAACAGGGAATTAAACCATGAATTATTAGCAATCACATTTACTTTCTTACACAATGCTTCATTTTCAAGGAAAGAGAAAAAAAAGATGATTAGATTGTACGTGTCTATTTCATGCTTCTTCTGTTCTTCTCTGTTCCTAGGTAGACAATGTCTCCAGGATGCTGAGGTACATGCAGCCACACTGGAGATGAAATCACCTTGGACGTCCTCACGAAAAGCACAGAAATGAAAGATTTTGTATGCGAATTGAAGTTGGAACTTGCCACTCGACCCCCCCTTCCTGTTCCACTGACTGATTATATAAAAGAACATGATCTGTTTTGTGTGTTTCCTAAAGACACATCTAAACTTTACATGTTCAGACAGAGACTATGATGGGAAATGCAATGCCTACATAGATGTTCTGAAATTAATAATGAAGTCAGTGGCTAAGGAGCACAGCCAGAGAACCATCAGCAAAAAGTTCCATGTTAATATCTGAGCAGTATTTTTTGGTTAAATTTTTATTTTTTATTAAATTAATTTTTGGTTAAATTAACTATTTAAGTTTGTGTGTTGATTGTGTTGATTTCCTTGTCTCGTTCTAGGTATGAGTTCTTTGTCAGTGGACAGCGAAGCCTGTGTGACAGTCATGTACCTCGCACGCAAAGACGTACTTACCGTCATGGGAAAGCTATAGCAGAGCTCCACCACTCACATTACAACCTCCAAAAGATGCTTTACCGGTCCTACTGCAAAGGTATCATCCTGATGAAACACTTCCAGAGACCAGGGGTTGTGAATAACCTGAAGGTAAACAGAGGATGCAGCTCTTAGTATGTAGTTATTGGTTGAATAGGTTTTATTTTTAGAAAATGTTACTTTTGAAAAATTCTCAGTGTTCTTATTGATTTCCAGGTCGGCGAGTGGCTGAATAAAAACAATACATAAACAGCCACTTTTCTTTTGGCGTTCGGGCGCACAAGACAGCATCTCAACAGGTTGCCACGTTCTGCTTGAACGCAGAGGAGGATGCGGTAAATCCCATCATAATCTATCATGGCTTCACACAAACAACTGCATCAATGATATCAAGACTGAACTTTGTGTATTTTCTACCACAGATGCTGGATGCATATTAAGTGAACATTTGTTCCGATACAGTCTCGGAATATGAGGAAGACGATGGCAGGTTTTTTATTAGCTTTGACGACAAAGCCATCAAGTGCACCCAGGACATCGACCAACTGCACAAACAGTAAGTGTGAACATGATGATTGTGTACACTGTACTATTAAAGAAGGACAAATGCTTAAGTGCTGTTATGCTTTTCCACAGCTACAGTTTGCCCTCTGTGACCAGCCAGGAGGTGAGAAGAATGGTGGAAACCCTCACCAGCCATACTTTAACAGAGGAGCAGAAGAGGCAGGTGGCAAGCTACATTTCCCATTCTAATGCTGTTGCAGAACAGCACTACAGGATGAGGGAACACGAGACTGTCGCAGCCATCATCATCATATCCAGAGCCCTAGAAAGATAAGTGTTCGCTCATTTGGCACATAAGATGCATTTCCTTTCTACACAAGTATGGTACATTGAAATATTACATTTAAATATTGTTTACTTGCAGCTCCTCTGAAAACTCATCTGGCGATGACGATAAAAGGAGCCGGGAACGCAGAGAAGGAGTTTGACAAAACATTTTCAGACTTCATCAAACGCTTCATCAAAAGACAGCCACCCACCAAGAAGCAGAGTCAGTTCTGGCTTCTCAGAAGACAGTTTTCTTCGACAGGTGGAGGGTAATGCAGTATGGGAAGAGAGAGGACCATCTGCTCTGTAAGTAGAAATGATTTAATGGTATATGATTTTATAGTGTAATGTTTTTTTTTGAGTGAAGTGAACAATAAACAAAATCTCTTTTTGACAGCGCAGTTCACAAGGCGACCTCCCTCCTTCCACAAGGTTTGAAAGACAATCGAAAAGGAAGGGTGGACTGGCAACTGTCCCAAGCCGGAGGACGTCATGGGTAAATGTAGGCCAGCAGTCAATCTGGCTGTAGAAAAGAACCCCAAAATCATAAAGATGGTCAGCAGTCAGAAATGGTCAGATCTGGCCATCAAGGATTTTGGTGGGGAAAAAGGCCAAGGTGTTCTCTTTTCACTGCATTGAATTCTGATTATTACCGTAGTATAACATAAGTATGACATTTTAAGCAGAGTGCATTCTGACCGTGCATGTTGTCCACAGGTGTGGTCGCCACCAGAATCTTTGTGAAGGGATATATTGTCTGTGATTACCACGGCAAGGTGATCTCAAGAGCAGGGGGAGAGCAACTCTGTACACAGACCTTCGCCTGCCAGTGCTACCCCGACATGGAGACAATTTGTCAGAAATTAAACCATTCAAGAAAGAATGGTAATCTGAAGCCTCTCCACTGCATGATGGAGCTTGCTGATGGACAAAAGGATATCATTTTGTTCAAGGCTTTCATGAACATTTCCATGGGGGAAGAGCTGAGGTTCCATTATGGAGTCACCAGATTTTTTTCTTTTTCACTTCCACTTGCGTGTTATCATTGTACTGTGTGTGGAAATAAAGATATTCAATTGTAGCATATAATTCTCTTTTTTTTATATAATTTGTGTTTTAGTCTTGGTCACATGTTACTACTCAAATTTAATGATTATATATTATATATAATATTACAAAATTGTTACAAATTATGTCATTTTCTCAACAAGTGGCTGTGCCAAATTGTGCAGTCTAGTCTATGTGAAACGGCTGATTTGGGGTCACTGTTAAATCTAGGTCACATGACTCAATTTTGTACCACATGTGGCCTTGTGCTCAGACTTTCACACATGAAATACTGGCAGTAAACCATAAATTATTATTTTTTTTTTAAATCTCGCTCTCATGACACAGTAACTTATTTGGTATCAGTGGAAAGGTCAGAATTTAAGATTCCCATTTGTGTCAAAGACTTATAATTTTTGTTTTTATTTTATGTTAATCTCTGTGGTGTTGTCTTTGGTTGCCACACCGTTCAGTGTAGTTAATGTACATTTTTTCTCCTGTCTTAACCTAAATATCACTCTCTACAGAGTGAGAAAAAGTCTGTGCAATAATATAGGTTCTGAAAAGCCATATATGTGATGTATTCATTTATTTTTCTTCTTTCAAACGCATAAAATGTCTCTTAGGGGCAACTTGCTCACACAAAAATAATGCCTGACTATTCAGAGGGTCGCCAAAAAGGACTTTTTGATCCAAAACAGTTTAACCCTAAACAGCCAATTATAGAAAAAAGATGAGCAATTATCGTATCGGTATTGTTTTAGGAGACCTCTGATGTAAATTATTCAGTCATCAACATCAACACAGGAGGTTTGACAGGAGGTCAGGACCACTAAATGGAAATGTAACATTGGTGAAAAATTAGCAAGCAAGGTACAACCATTCTCCACCAAAATAACTGTAACAGGTTTTAAGATTGGGGAAAAAGGTTTAGCAAGATTAGCGAGCAAAGTGCCTGCCATTCTCCACCAAAATAACTGTAGCATTTAAATAACGGGGTAATTAACTATATAATTGGGACATATCCAAGACTTATGTTCTCCGCCAGTCGGTAACCAACAATTTAAGTTTAAGAAATTACAACATGTATGTCCAAATACTCATTAATTATAAATGTTCATAATTAATTATGACTATTGAACTTTGAATTGAAGATTAAAGGAATCAATAGCTTAATTATTTGATCTGTTCGCCATGTGAGTAGACTATATAATTATTCATTAATCCCAAGAAAAAGTTATCTTGGCCTTAAAAATAACTATTAGAATATAATACAAGTTGTAATTGATCAAGGTAGCAAGATCAAAGCTTCATTGACGTAATTGTGAGGCACACACAAAGGCAATCACTTGTGCATATACAACAATTAATAAGATGGCACATAACACATACTAACCTACGACAAAGTAAATATCTATATACAATACAAGTGAGGTGGAGATCTAATATATATATATATATATCATGTTTTTTTTTAGAAAAATATCATTGTGACACACAGCATGATTACATACATTAAAACATACAGGCATGTGCGTGTGTGTGTGTGAACACGTGTGTGGATGAGTTCAGGAAGGTGTCCGCATTTTGTGAGAAGAATGTGGGTTTGTTTGGGATTTATTCCAGTCAT
>JACRUU010000012.1:3143106-3159526 GCA_030449085.1 Kryptopterus vitreolus
AATAGAAGAATTTAAAATTGAAACTATATATATACAGTGTGTGCAGAATATTAGGCAAGCTGTATTTTTGAGGATTCATTTTATTACTGAACAACTACTATTTTCTCAATCTGAATATTTATTGGTTTTTTTAATAGGACTTCACAAATGTGTTTGCAGGTCACAGTATGCAGAATTATTCAGCCCAAAAGACTCACAAATATAGAAGCTGAATATTTCATGTCTCCTCAGAATTATTAGGCAAATTAATAAAAACGTGATTGGAAGTTGGAGTGGGCCTCGTGAAGCCTTAGCTGTGGCTATTTTTTTTTAGTTGTGCAGAATTATTAGGCAAATTAATAAAAACATATATTGCTGTGCAGAATTATTAGGCAAATTAATAAAAACATATACCCTATCTTAGGAGGATATCTGTGTGTGCAGGTAGCTGTGGCTATTCACGTAAGCCCGGCCCTTCCTTCCTTCGCATGTGAGCCGAGGCTCCCTCTCTCCACTCGTGACGCTACCATTGCGACAAGGACACACTAGCTATCTCTGAGAAAGAGCTTACTGGCTTTTGTATGTCTATTCCAAACCAGGCTGTGCAGAGGGCTTCCAGGTCCTGTGGACGCGATCACGTCCGCCGCTGAGCCGAGGCTCCCTCTCTCCACTTCGCCTGTGCCGCGACCTGGCTTATGTTCCCGTCCGTCGCTTAGCCCCAACCACTATTCGCATCCGGGATCCCGCCACGTCCTTGAAAGGGCTGTAATTCGTTTTGGCTGCTCCTTAAAAGTGACTCCTAAGTTCTCTTCCTTCTGAAATAAAAACACCCTTTATATTCCGGTGCCTGTGTGTCCATCTGTTACAATAACCATCTCACTTATTAATTTTTGCCAGGCAAACCAATATAACTCAAATATATAACTCTAAACTTACAAATAAACATTTCTGACATTAAAAAAAACAAAACAAAAACAAATCAGTGACCAAGTATAGCCACCTTTCTTTACAAGGACACTCAAAAGCCTTCCATCCATGGATTCTGTCCGCTTCTTGATCTGTTCACCTTCAACGTTGCGTGCAGCAGCAACCACAGCCTCCCAGACACTGTTCAGAGAGGTGTACTGTTTCTCCCTCCTTGTAGATCTCATGTTTCATGAGGGACAAGGGACAGGTGAACAAGGGAGCCATGTCACTACTTTTCATCTTATTAGACCTTTACTGGCTAGCCACGCTGTGGAGTATTTACTTCCAGGAACTGACAGTAGGATTGGGAGTTGAGTTTGACTCCATCCTCAACCCGAAAAGGTCCCACGAGCTCATCTTTGATTATACCAGCCTCATACCAGTACCCCTCCTCCACCTTGCTGGTGTCTGAGTCGGAGTGGAGCTTTCTGCCCTTTACTGATCCAGCCAGGGGCCCATCCATCTGTCCCATCAAGACTCACTCTCATTTGGGGCATCACACCAAAAAATGGGCCTTAGAAAAATCAGTCTTGAGATCAGTCTTGCGACCGCTGTCGGCTATTTGCCAGGAAACGCTTGGTTGTTCTGTGATTCCGCTTCAAAAGCTTTGGCAATTTCAAGGCTGCTGTTTCCATGTCACACAGCAAAACGTGTAAAGCAGTTTATTGAAACTGAAAACATTGAAATAAGGAAAAGGCCTGCCCAGAGACCTGATCTCAAACCAAAAGAGAACCTCTGGAAAATTCCTTGGCGACAGTTATGGCCAAGAAACACACTACAGTCACCGGACTGTGGAGAAGACTGGAAGAAGCGTGGACCAAAATCACACCAGAGCAGTGTGTGACTAGTGAGTCCTGTGGTCGCAGATGTGCTGAAGTCATTCAGAGCAGTGGCCTATACACTTCCTACTAATTACTGACTGTTTAACCTTCAGAAAATTTTGTTGTAATGTTTTTTGTGGACGTTTTTCAGAAGCTACAGTCATTGTTGTAATCTCTAATTTTGTAGCACAGTGTGTTTTCAAAGCACAGTCATTGTTGTTCTCTAATTTTGCAGTGTGTTTTCGGAGATGTTTTTTTTGTTGATTATATATAGGACAAAAACTGTATATGTGGTAGCATTGTATACAAAAATAGGACAAAAACTGTATATGAATACTGTATATATGTATTTCTATATATTATATATAATTGTTATAGGATTATTTCTATATTATATATATAATTATATATATATATATACATATAGATATATATATCCGATTTATATTTATATATATATTATATATTATATATATATGTATATATATTATATATATAAATATATATATAATAATATATATATGATAACTATATATATATATATATATATACTATATATATACTATTTATACACATACATATATAGTACTGACAAGAGGAAACAATTGTAGCGCATTCATGCATTGTAGATGCAGCATGCTGACACTTGTTTGTACAATTGTGCTACAATCTGTCATTCAGTCTACAAATGCGCTACAATTGTGCAGTCCATGTGGTATTATGTGCTGATAGTCATTCAGGAATAGTGGACATATTTAATTGTTTACATATGTGCATATTCCTAAACTATAGATAATAACACATTCACTCCAAACTGTGTAGTGTGGTAAGAATGGAGAAAGAGAGGGGAAGAGAGAGAAAAAATAAACACAGACACATCTGTACACTCTGGTAAACATCTGTAAAATTCTGGTAAAAGTTGAAGTAGTGACTACAGTTTTTGTTTTTTTTTTTTTTTTATTAAAGTTAAGGTTGGATTTCGGCATGTATTTTCGTAAAAATAAGTTTAATTAAATGTACATTTAGAACAGATTCAATTACTTTTCACTATTTTAATAGTCCAATCAGCATGCATGTGCAGAAATAGCTACAATATATGCAATTGTATATGTATTAGTAGTGAAACCAAATTCATCATAGAGCATGAAAATGTATTATTCTTGTAAATCGAACAGGACACCAAACAGAAATGTGAAAACTTTAAAAAAAAGTTTTTTTTTTTAATTTTTTTTTTTATTTGTATCTTTAAAAAAAAAAAGTGAAACAGGAATTAGCCCTAATTAATATATTAATGTTCAATTAATTACAAATGATGTTCCCTAATGAATTACCCAGGCGAACTTCCACGGCATATGAACTTCCACCATATAGATAAGAAAGTCTCTGTTCTCAGTCATGTTTACATCATTCTCTCTCCGTCTCATCCACGTTATCCAGACTCCTTATGACCTCCTGCTCTGTTGACTGTTAGTGTCGTAAACTAGCCTACTTCTGTGGTGTGTAATAACAGCAAACCAGGGGTAGATTAAAAAAAAATAAGAAACAAAAAGTACAGATACCAGAAAATCTACTTAAGTACAGTAGTATTGATTGCCCATTACTTCCCACATCTGACCAAATCGTATCACCTACTACACCTGTACATGAATCACTCACACCTCTGTACATATGGAAACCATTCCCTCATAACCCCACCACTTATGCACTTGTGTGTGTATGTTTAGGCTTGCACACATGTCCAAAAGTATTTGGACAGGGCTGGGAACTGCTTTGTTTGCTCTTATTAATTTTCAGTCCCGTCTCTCCAGATATACACAACAGGCTTTTTAATCATGCTATGTGGAATCTAGGCTGAACTGCACAGACTAAATAAGGGGAAATATAAATGATTTATATTTCCCCTTATTTAGTTTGTGCAGCTCAGCCTTCCCACGAGCATGATTGTATTGACTGGCCACAAGATGGCAGTCATGCACCATGCAGAACACCAACCGCAGATGTTTTTTTTTTTTTTTTTTTTTTTTTTATTTTTTTTTTTTTTTTTATGCTTAAAATGTAGTTCATTGTCGTTATTCTGAGGATCGCCATGAAAAACTATTAGTGTTAAAATAGTTTACTTGAATGCGTATTTCAGTGCTGATCCATTAGTACGGTTATTTTGTAGTATATTTAGCAAAACAAATTCCTGTAGAAAATAATGGTTAACAGGTATGGGATTAAAAACTTGCTGGTTTTAAGGAGATAATGAGGTGGCTCTTAAAAGAGCCTTTGTGTGGATTAGTCAGAACTATTGTTTAAGCGCGCTCTCCGCGAATACGGCGCGCCAGCTGAATGTCCTTGGGCATGATGGTCACTCTCTTGGCGTGGATGGCGCAAAGATTGGTATCCTCGAACAGACCGACCAAGTACGCCTCGCTCGCCTCCTGTAAAGCCATGACAGCGGAACTTTGGAACCGCAAATC
Organism: Kryptopterus vitreolus; assembly: GCA_030449085.1. Taxonomy (NCBI): domain Eukaryota; kingdom Metazoa; phylum Chordata; class Actinopteri; order Siluriformes; family Siluridae; genus Kryptopterus; species Kryptopterus vitreolus. The sequence continues at coordinate 3,147,335 of JACRUU010000012.1, forward strand.
AGTCTTGAAGTCCTGTGCAATTTCTCTCACCAGGCGCTGGAAGGGCAAGTTTGCGGATGAGTAACTCGGTAGACTTCTGATAGCGACGGATCTCTCTCAGAGCCACGGTGCCGGGCCTGTAACGGTGAGGCTTCTTCACGCCGCCGGTAGCCGGGGCGCTCTTGCGGGCAGCCTTAGTGGCGAGCTGCTTCCTAGGCGCTTTGCCACCAGTGGATTTTACGCGCGGTCTGCTTCGTTCTTGCCATGTCGCTGCGCTCTGAACTTCAGAAATGAACAAACCGAATAAACTGCTCTAGTGAATACTCGCTGTTTTTAAGGCCGAGCGGCGATCTACGCTCATTGGGCGTCTTCTTAGCTGTCGCACCGCATTGGATCGCTCACTCGGATTGGATTACGTCACTCAAACACCATTGGCTTAGATCTAGGAAGCGCTAAAATTCAACACACCCATCCACCGCGGCTCTTGAACACAACGCTTTGTTTTCTGTACACTAGTTACACACAAACCGGCGTTACAAATTAGTTTCACTTTTAACATAAGATTCAGGCTTTGTACAAGGTACACATACAGAGCAAATGAAACGCTAAAGCGGCCTATTTACTACAACTAGCACCATGATAAGTGTATAGGTCTGTATGCACAGAGATGACTGAACAGAAGGTACTAGTAATTTTTTTTTTTTTAAATAATAGTACATTTTTTATACATATCTATATCTAATAAGGATCTCTCTCTCTATCTATCTATCTATCTATATATATATATATATCTATATATATATATATATAGTCTATATATATATATATATCTATATATATATATATATATCTATATCTATATATATATATATATATATATATATATATATATATATATACTATCTACTATACTATACATACGCACACACACACATTTGGAAACCCAAACTACCAACAACACACAGTGACTCACTAGTACAAGCTGTGTTTTCTACGTTCACTCAAATATATTTAACATATTTCTAAAAGCATTTTCCTTCACTACACGTTCAACACGAAATAAGATGAAAAGAAGAAAAATATGCACTTTCTGAGCAAAAAGCGGCCTATTTACTAAACTAGAAAACCATGAAAAGTGTATATGCACTTTTCACAGAAGGTAATATTTTTTTTTAAATAATAGTACATTTTTTATACAACCACATCCGAAATAAGATGAAAAGAGGAAAAATATGCACTTTCTGAGCAAACATGGGTGGCTCTTAAAAGAGCCTTTGTGGAGCGATAAAAATAAACAGAGGCCAATTTATTTAGTCTTGACCGCCTTCTCGGTCTTCTTGGGTAATAGCACAGCCTGGATATTAGGCAGTACACCACCCTGAGCGATGGTCACTCCGCCGAGCAGTTTGTTCAGCTCCTCATCGTTACGCACGGCGAGCTGCAAGTGGCGGGGAATAATACGAGTCTTCTTATTATCACGGGCAGCGTTACCGGCCAACTCCAAGATCTCAGCGGTCAGATACTCTAACACGGCGGCCAGATATACCGGAGCACCGGCACCGACGCGCTCAGCGTAGTTTCCTTTACGCAGAAGCCTATGAACACGGCCGACAGGAAACTGCAGACCGGCCCTGGAGGAACGAGTCTTGGCCTTAGCCCGAGCTTTACCGCCGGTTTTCCCTCGTCCACTCATGTTGTTACGGATCAGATGTGTTCTATCAACAACGCCGAAAAAGTGAATAATTGTCTCCAAGAGCTCAGTGATATAAGCCGACACGGCCAGTCTCTCATTGGCTTAGGCCGCCATGGAGATCAACATCCAATCACAAATCCACCGTCGAAATTCAGACTCAGCCCACGAAGCTCCACCCCGCTGCTCCCTCCTCCTCCTTTATGCAATTGCTTGTCTGTATGCACACACGTATAGATATGTATGAAGTGCGTTCAAACACAAGTTTTCCTACTCGAGTCACCATTTTGAATATCTCCATCACAAAATGGTGACTCGAGTAGGAAAACTTGTTTGAACGCACTTTATATATCTTATATATATATATATATATTTTTTTTTTTTTTACAAATCACTATAGTGAATTTGCATGAATGTTGCCTCCTGTAGATTAAAATATATGGAGGACAGTTTTCTCGGTCACTGCACCTCGTGGACTGTTCTTCATCTCCGGCTGTTAGGAACGCTCTCATTAGCCAGCTTGAAGAAGTTCTTTTTAAAATTGCTTTTACACACACTTTTTATCTATTCATTAACATGGTTCAATGTAAAATGTTGCTCTTTGACGAAAATATCGGTGGCTTTTAAAAGAGCCGTTTAATTAAAGACATGAAATAAACACACGTTTACTTTTTCTTGGGCGCCGTCTTTTTCGCCTTAACCGCTTTGTGGAGTAATTCTTAGGTCCCGATTTTTTATGTCCTGTCAGATTTATTTCTAATGTAAAAGCAAGTAAAGCAAGTAATTCTCACTCTTTTTAGATCCAGTCAACTGCACGATTGGGGAGCGCTACACTAGACTTGTGAAGGTGGTAAGTTCTTGCTTGATGTAAGCTGTTGTAGGCAAAAATTCGACTTCACAGAATAGGTCATTTGGAAGAACATTGGACTTTGCACGCATTGATTGTCCTTGAAACACGGCCCGGCGGCTCGGACTGAGAACGGTACCCCTAGCTGTGGCATTGGAGCCTGAAATAGCTCAGTTGGGAGAGCGTTAGACTGAAGATCTAAAGGTCCCTGGTTCGATCCCAGGTTTCAGCAAAGAGGCTTATCTATTTTATATTTTTTTACACCAGTGTACTTTGCAACACATGGGGAATCTTGCTGCTTGCCACACCCCCAATTGTGAATTTCTTCCCAATTTCTCCTTGCAACGAACAGTACGGTAGTTATTAGCTGATTGAGAGTGGGCAGTTTTGCATTGTAGGTTTCGTCGTGTAACGGTTAGCACTCTGGACTTTGAATCCAGTGATCCGAGTTCAAATCTCAGTAGGACCTGCGTGGATGTTGTTAGGCATCTTGAAACTCTTGTCAATGGAGAGTTCCTGAAACTTTCAATCTGGTCTTTTTTCGCCACTTGTTTTATTGTGTTGTAGGCGCATAAGATATACATTGGGTTCCTTTCTCTTAATAAATCCTGTGAACTGCATGGTTGGGGAGCCCTACACTAGACTTGAGAAGGTGCTAAGTCCTTGCTTGATGTAAGCTGTTGTAGGCCAAAATTGATGTCACTAGTCATGTAGCAAGAGGGAATTCTACTTCATAAAATACTGTTTTAATATTGTCTCTAGTGTATGAATGTGTGTGTGTGTGTATCCCTGCCTTAATGCCCATAGACGCCTGAGATAGGCACAGGCTCCCCGTGACCCGAGGGAAGATCGGATAAAAGCGGTTAGAAGCGGTTAGCGGAGCGAGATGAATGAATGAATGAATGAAAAAAATACAGTTGTTGCGGCCAGAATCGGTCACTCTGAAGACCATTGTGCCATTGCTAACACATGCTACACGTGTCACTGAACGGTAGTTGTAAGTTGATTCAAAATAGGCTGATGTGAGTGAGGTGCCACTCGGCATAGGTTCCATGGTGTAATGGTTAGCACTCTGGACTCTGAATCTAGCGATCCGAGATCAAATCCCTGTGGAACCTGTTACTCGTTACACGTTATCCATTGCGACACTGGCCCAACAACTATGCAAGCAGATGATGCAGAAGCATCAGATACCGTACGCTCCAGAGAGGGACGCTAAGAATGGAGTGATGACTTACTTAAGTAACATTAGTAAGCACATACACACATACATACCTACACAATGCTCCAGAGAGGGACGTTAAGAATGGAGTGATAAATTACTTAAGTAACATTCGTAAGCACATACACACATACATAAAGAGGAAAAGAGAGACACTTTACCAAAGTTTGCCTCATCTACAATGTAAAAAATTATTTTTTTCTGTGATACATAACTTCTTTAACAAAGTTTATTGCCGTAATGCTGCAAGTGTTCTACTTTGAAAAATTATTAGGAACAACAAGAGTGCAAGATTTAAATCATGTACATCTCGAGTATTAAGCACTTAAGTTCCACCTGATATGCACAACTATGTTTAAAGTTCAAGAGATGTAAATGCCTTTTTTTTTGCATCGACTAAAGCGAATGCACTTTTCAGCAGTTGTGGCACGTTTGCAAAGCAACGCTACTGTCATTTCCTCTATTTTGCGCTCTAAAGCTGATGGTCATATTGCACTAATTCATGTCTGTACCACAAAGGAGTCCTAAAAGGTTGCTCCTTTCATTGAAATTGGACCAAACAGCCAACATCGAGTGGCCTTGTGGCCTAATGAATAAGACGTCTGATTCAGGTGTCCGAAAATCAGAAGATTGCAGGTTCAAGTCCTGCTGGGGTCGCGTTTTTGGGAGATACTCAAAGCGTTTAACTTGCCATCAAGTTGCTACGGTAAGGATTCCTCTACTTCTGGTTGCAACAGAGGGTTTTGCTAATAGTATTCAACGTTGACAAGAAGTCTGTTGCTCAATGCCTAAAGTCATGTGGACCATCACCATGTGACAGTGTCAGTCTTGAAAGTTTGGAGTAATTCTTAGCTCCTGCTTTTTATGTCAGATTTATTTCTGTGGTAAAAGCAAGTAAAGCAAGTAATTCTCACTCTTTTTAGATCCAGTCAAGTGCACGATTAGGGAGCGCTACACTAGACTTGTGAAGGTGGTAAGTTCTTGCTTGATGTAAGCTGTTGTAGGAAAAACTTGACTTCACAGAATAGGTCATTTGGAAGATGAAAGAAGTTGTGCATTTATCTTATGAAATACGATTGTGTTTTTCTTTTTCTTCGATGAGTCGAATCAAAAGGACGGACTTGTGCCACGTCCTCAGAATATTGCAACTTGTTTTGTCTCTATTCAAGGCTACCACCCTGGCCTTCCCTATCTCGCTGTATCAGCCCGATACAGGAGCCGAAAACAAGTCTGCAACGTCCTCAGACCTGTTATCCTGGGTTGTAAACCGACGCACACAATTAAGCTCCCCTCCTGTATATGCTCCCCGCACACATTCATTATCAGTACACGAAGATGTGCACATTCCCGAGGCCGTTCATCTTCTCTCGAACACACATCTTCCATGTAACCTTCTGATTGGCTTCTTCACACTGAATGCTCATCTTCTCTCGAACACACATCTTCCGTGTAACCTTCTGATTGGCTTTTGTTTGTAACCACCCTTGATTTGGGCGAGTTCTTTTCTCGCATATAATCTGCTGTTTGACAATGTTATGTTGAGCTGAGCAAATAAACCTTGCTTGATTTATCTCTGTGTCCTGTGTTGGTGTATTTGTGAAAGCTCCCGAGATCTCGTATTGGATCCTGATCTTCTGAACCTAGGGTGCAGATAACAACGAGGCGGCTAAGGAACTTTCCTTACAATTTGGTGACCCCGATGTGATCGACCAGACTAGGTAAGAGCTAATTTATCTCATATACCTGGTTGGCTCGATAGAAACTGTAATCTCCCTGAAAGACGGGAATGAAAAAATTGATTACTTAGTCAAGTAATAGTGATAACCTTAAATTTTTGCAGAAAGTTAGGAAGACGCGCGTATATCTACACTTCCATTGAAATTGTACTCGTTGTCATCTGCATTCCTAATCAGAAGCAGGATGGGTGGTAGTCAGTCATACCCTAAGCCTGAATCTGATGAGACTCCTCGTGATTGGATGACTCGTTGTGGGCATACGTATTTTGTTGTTCCATATTTAGATAATTTAGCAGGATGGACTGAGAGTACTCCTCAAATTCCTAGATATCCGCAAGAAAGGACTATGAGGGCCCCCTTTCTGCGCAGTCTGTAAGCTCTGTGGGAATTAACGGGGTTCCCTTTCAATCGTATTTCACTCCTCTTCAACATGTTACCTGTGATTCTGATTCTAACCTCTCTTTATCTCACTCTTTCGTTTTTATGCCTGACTGCCCTTTTAACCTTCTTGGCAGAGATCTTATGAGTGCTTTACATCTCTCCCTCACCTTCTTTGAATCACGACTTGTAGTCCAAACACCTGATAACACAGTGCCAGACTTTATGTCGCTCAACCAGATTCCTGTACCGCATAATCTGTCTGCCCTTTCTGTTACAGCACCTGAGGATGGCCCTGACTCTCCATTGGCTGGTGTTCCCTCCCATTTATGGGCGGAACACAAGGATGATGTTGGTCTCGTGCACTGTGTACCATACGAGGCCCCGTATTAAACATCTAGATCCCGTATTACATTAAACAATATCCTCTGTCTCCACAGAAAACCGCTGGAATTGATAACATCATCAAAAGCCTGCTGGATCAGGGTGTTCTTACTCCCTGTTCCAGCCCCTACAACACGCCGGTGAATCCTGTCCCAAAACCAAATGGCACATGGCGATTCACCCAGGATTTGCGTCGTATTAACGATCTCATTATTCCGGTAGCACCGGTGATACGGGATATAGCCTCAATTATGGCTTCTATCCCACATGATCACTCATACTTTTCTGTAATCGATCTTTGCTCTGCCTTTTTCAGTGTTCCTGTTGAAGCTCAGACCCAGCCTCTCTTCGCCTTCACGCACCAGGGGGCGACAGTACACTTGAACACGCCTTCCGCAGGGCTTTGTTGACTCGCCCGCTGTCTTTTCGGCTACTGTTAGGGAAGCGCTGGCCGATCTGAACCTGCCCTTGGCCTGCCGAATTATTCACTGCCATTCTACCTGTACGTCGCTACACACTCAGGCACCGCCACCGAGGTGTTGGCCCAGGAGCACGGGTTTGGGGGGGGAGGGGGGGGGGGGGGGGGGGGGGGGGGGGGGGGGGTGGGGGGGGGGTGAGACCATGTGCGTTCCTCTCCAAAACCTTAGATTCCGTGGCCCAAGGCCTACCAGCGTGCCTCCGTGCTGTCGCCTCATGTGCTGTGATGGTGCAGGATGCTGAGAAAATTGTCCTCTCGCACCCTCTCATACTACACACCTCGCATCAGGTAACCCAGATTTTACGTAACCTTACCACACAACACATGTTGTCACAACGAAGGTCTGGCTATGAAGCTACGCTACTGGCCACAGATAACCTGGATATCAAACCTACCTCCTCCTTGGACACTGTGGCCCATGATCTGCATCGGCTGCTTTGTTCCCAGGATGATGTGTTCCCGGATGATCAGTTACATGACTGTTTAGCCGAAATTGTGCACGAGACTAGTATCTGTCCTGACCTTAAGTCCACTCCTCTCCCTTCGGGTGATGTCTTATTTGTAGATGGTTCCTGCTCTAAGCCACAAGACGGGGTCATGCTGTCTGCCGTTTACCTAATATCTCTGTTGAAGCTTACTCTCTTCCCTTTTCCTCTGCGTAGGCGGCTGAACTCTATGCACTTACCCGTGCTTGCATCCTTGCAGCTGACACTGAAGTCACTATCTATACTGATTCCAGGTATGCTTTTGGCGTGGCGCATGACTTCGGCCGTATTTGGCAGTCCCGTGGTTTTACTGCTGCTGATGGTAAACCTATTTCGCATGCATCTTTGGTTCAGGACCTTATAACGGCCTGTCATTTACCGCATTCCCTTGCCTATTGTAAAAACACGAGGTCATGCAAGAGGGGACACGATAGAGATCAGAGGTAACAGCCTAGCAGACCGCTTAGCTAAACAGGCCGCATGTTCCGGCTCTCCAGCGCCCATTACTTAAGTGCTGCCATGGTTTCTACATCACCCCTTTGTAGTGCATTGTTACCTGCACTGGACCTTGTGTCTTTGCAGGCCTCTGGTACTACCCTCAATACACAACATTGGGGGGAACACGGCCCAACCAAATGAAGATGGCCTATATCTCTGCTCTGAAGGACGTATCTGCCTCCCAACCTCACTGCCTGCCTTTTCTCGTCCGTGAATTTCATGGTCCCACTCATCGCGGACGAAGAGGGGTAGTGGAAATGATGAATAAAGAATTCTGCATCAGACATCTCACTTCACAAACACATAGAATTTTGGATCGCTGCCTGGTATGCGCAAAAAATAACGTTTCAAAACCAATCGCAAAACACCAACACCTGCCCTTGCCCAGTGGCCCACTCCAAGAGTGGCAGGTTGATTTCACACACATGCCAAAACAAGGACCCTACCGATACTTACTGGTATTGGTCGATAAGTTTTCCAGATGGGTTGAGGCCTTCCCCTGTGCCACGGAGAACGCTAAAACTGTGGTACGGGTGTTGACTAAAGAAATAATCCCAAGATATGGTATCCCTATAAGGGATTGACTCAGATAAAGGTACACCTTTTACATCCAAGGTCACACAAGAACTATGTAAAGTCCTTAATCTGACATGGAGTTTCCATGTACCATATCACCCCCAGTCTTCCGGAATTGTGGAGCGAGCCAATCGTACCATAAAGAATAAGTTAAAGAAGGCTATGCAAGACAGAGGGCATAAAAAATGGTTGGAACTCCTCCCTCTGGTCTTAGTCGATATGAGAATGATGCCCCGGACAGCCCTAGACGGCCTGTCCCCGTTCGAAATTGTTATGGGAAGACCATTTCCCTCACCATGGAGTACAGGTAGACAGGCTGAGGGGTAGGACTGACTTGGATGTATATTTAAGTGAGTATGCTGCGGGTTTGCTGGACAGGCTCAGAGAATTCTGGGACAGGGTAGGCAAACGCCAACATGACCTCCCGTCAGAAAACACTCATCCCTTTACAGAAGGGGACAAGGTCTTGGTCAAAATCTTGAGACAAGGGAAGGACACCTCCCTAATGGAGCCTTTGTACAGTGAGCCCGCAGAAGTAATTGCCGTCACGCGCACCGCCGTACTAACTGATCTTTTTCCACAGTGGATCCATGGGTCGCCGCTAAAAAGCTGCCCAGATCTTCCCTCGACAAGACCATTTGTGCCCGATTCTGAAATGTTCAAGTAACTCTTTTGTATGCCTAGGTCAATAGCTGACTACTTCTACTGACAGAAGGGTCTCCCTCGGTGTCCCTCGGGACTGGCCTGAAACGGAGACTTGTTGGTGCGACAAAAGGCATACAGATGAGCTCCTGGACGGATCTGACGTGCCGCCTCATTGGAAGGAAATCTGAGACCCATTCATCACCGCGTCCAAGAACCTATATGCTCCGCCCTGTGTTCTTCTTTTGCAGGATTTTCGGCCACCCGCCTGGCTGCACAATCTGCCTAGGACTTGTGAGAAGTACGGAGGAAGAACCCCTCGTTTGCGAGGTCAGACCACGACAGGGTGAACAACGTTAAGGCATCCGCTCAATTGCCGAGCCTGCCAGGGAGGAAAAGAAAGAAGACGCATTTTACACATAAACATTCTGAAATGTATTTTATTAGTTTTTGTAACACTCCTTTGCGGAGTCACCACAGCACATCCTCACAACATCCCGCCGTCATACATATGTTCCTGTTCCTCAAGTACCTAACCCTTAAAACACAATAGTATTTAAGAGGGGATTGAAAGAATATTTGTGCATCTATCTTATGAAATACAATTGTGTTTTTCCTTCCCTGCTGAACTGCGTGAAAAGAGTGCAACCAGCGAGGTTTTGCTCAAGGCCATCACCCTTTCCCTCCCTACTATGTACAGACTAGAACAAACAAAGACCATCTTGACCCATTGGTACCAGCAGACTGTGCCCAACGCACACACTTAAGCTCCCTTCTCGATATGCTCCACGCACACACTCACTGTATGAACACACAAACGGGAGAAGTTCCGATAGTTTCGGCCCCATCCTTGGCCCAGCTAACAGTTACACCACGAAAACATCTGTGATAGGCTGAAGGCATCCACCGTGTAACCTTCTGATTGGTTGTTCTTTGTAACTGCCACATATCTGGATGAGGTTCTTTTCTGTATATAATCTGTTGCTTGACAATGTTATGCTGAGCTGAGCAAATAAACCTTGCTTGATCCATCTTTTGGCGTGGTGTATTTGTGAAAGCTCCCGAGCCCTCGTATTGAATCCTGATCTTCTGAACCTAGGCTGCAGATGACACGAGGCTGTTAAGGAACATTCCTTACAAGTATATTAAAATTCGACCAAGCCGACTTCCCATTCGCCTTTTAAAGTTTATAGCCCGGACCATCAGGGTTGTACAAGTAGATATATGGTTTTCTAGAAAAACTGATAATGACACAGCAAGGCAGCGTGGCATAAAAACCTTCCTCAGCCATGATTAGTTTTTATGCGAATGTGGGCAACACATGCGTATCTGATGTTTTCATGGACTCTGTATGTCAATCAAATCTTCCTGGCCATCCGAGCCACTGCACCAATAATAATAATAATAATAATAATAATAATGTTTTCCACTTTAAACATCTTGTTTTTGTTCACAAATATTTTCTGCAACTCCTCATAAAAACCACAGCAAATAACATCCATGAAAACATTGCACGCACATACTATGCATGTTATCAGAACAGGTTTATCGTCGTTGTCTTTAGCCTATGCAGACATATCAACTAGATCAGCCTGGAACCGTCTATACCACAGGCAAAACCCAGTTCCTTTTGTATTTAAGTGGTGCAGAAACATTTTTTTTGGAACGGGTATTCGTTTAACTGATATAGTCTCTTTGAAACATTTTTACTACGTAAAGCCCCCGGATTAGAAGGTGTATAATACTTTCTCATCTGTTCAGCAGCTCCTTCAGAACAAAATGACGGTTCAGAGTCAGCAAAAAGAATAAAGTGTATATTTCAATAACAGGGTTTTTATTATTTTGCTTTTTTTCCCCCAAACAGAAAAAGAAAACATACATAATACAAATGCCATCACACATTGTCAATATACTGTGGAAAGTTAATACACATTACAATGTTTTTCTCTAGGAAGTAATTTGTCATTGTTTCCATTGTTTGTCTATGTCTACACATAGATCTGTTACATATTTACATACACAAGATAAGTATAATTCTAATACTACTGTTACACACAATCATTAGATCTAGTATTTTTTACAACAGAAGCAGAAATCGGTTGTCCATCATCAATACACATAAGCAACATATCAGTTGTAATGAATCCGCATTCCAACATCATCATCTGTAACGTTTTAATATTAGGGGAAAATGAACGAGGAAGGTGCCCGCTATTATCCACCAATATAATGTTTAACATTATGGGGTAATTAACCATATGTTTCTCCACCAGTCGGTAACCGACAATTTAAGTTGAAATTACAACATGTACATCCAAATACTCATATTAATTATAATGGTTTATAATTAATTATGACTATTGAATGTTAGATTGAATATTAAAGGAATCAATAGCTTAATTATTTGATCTGTTCGTCCGGCGAGCAGACAATATAATTATTCATTAATCCCAAGAAAAGTTATATTCCTGGCCTAGAAAATAACTATTCTAATATAATATAAGTTGTAATTGAGCGAGGCAGCAAGATCAAAGATTCATTGACTTGTAATTGTGAGGCACACACAAAGACAATCACCTGTGTATATACAACATTTAATAGACGGCACATTACACGTACTAATCTCTACGACAAACATCTATATACAATAGTACTGAGGGGAAGAGAGAGAGATAAGAGAGAGAGAGAGGCGAGATATAGACGGACGAGTTGAATGAATCAAATTTATCACACCTTGATGAGAATCGTAAAGAGGAATTCAAATTCACCTTAATTAAAAGGGGCTTAACTTACAGACGCTGAATTGATCATCAGCGTTACTTGCATTGGATGTTTGAAGTTGAACAAAAGTCCGGACGATTCTAGGTGTTGAAGATGAAGTCCTGTAGATGACGATCAGGAATTGCTGTTCTGTCTCAGGAGGAGATTCACGACTCAGAAAGGCCAGCATGGTCTCGCTCCTGGTTGAAGACAGGATTAGCATCGTTTCACGAGTGACTCCGAGTTGGTCCGGAGCTGGTCCTCTTGAGAGGCCGCAGCCTCTCAGCTTCGTCTCACTTCATCTCTTCGTTGTTTCTTTGTCCTCCGCCGGTGTCTCCCCAGGTTGTTCTCTCCCCATGCTGTCTCGCCGTGGGGGTGTCTCCCCCTCCGGCTTGTTCTCTCTCCAGGTTGTTCTCTCTTCCGAATTGTGGAGATTGTAGACAGGATTTATGGGCCTGGGTGACACACCCAACTTCCGAAAATTGACCAATGCATGCCATGAAACTTGAGCAGAAAG
>JACRUU010000012.1:3160026-3255026 GCA_030449085.1 Kryptopterus vitreolus
GTGGGTTTTTCTCCGGGTTCTCCGGTTTCCTCCCGGTCCAAAAACATGCACGGTAGGTTGATTGGCACCTTGGAAAATTGTCTCTAGTGTATGAATGTGTGTGTGTGAATGTGAGTGTGTGTGTGTGCCCTGCGATGGGTTGGCATTCCATCCAGGGTATATCCTGCCTTAATGCCCATAGACGTCTGAGATAGACACAGGCTATGAATGAATGAATGAATGAATGAATGAAAATATCTGGTGCAATCCATGAGGGTGAGCTCCCTTTTAAATCTGATTTCCTCTGGTTTGAGTTTGATACGAGGTTTTGTCTTCAAGGCATAAAAGAGTTTTTTATTGCCTTTTCTCTGACTTGCTCTTTATAGAGAAACTGAAGGTTTAGATTCATATACATTCATGAATTTAGAGTGTACATTTATTATCTTTATTTAAATTTTATGAACAGTTGTTTTGTAACAATGCTGCTTCTAAAAAATGGTTTAAAAATAAAATGTAATGACTAATCAGTGGGTGAATTTGGGCAATGTTGGACTATAAGTGAAATTAAATAAGTGTAAAACAGCAGCTAATTTGTAATTTTCAAATGTTCATTTGTAAATTTTTTAAGCTTGCAAAAAATGACATGATTTCATTTACTTCAGTGAACTTCCTGGCTAGTGAAATTTCAAGTTTTTGATACTGTTTAGAACTGTTAATCCTATCCTGTTCTGTAAGTAATTATATAAGTAATTTATGAAAAGTAGTTTATGAAAACTGTCAGGATATAAACACACATAAGGGAAGTTCAGTGTCTATAATGAACATATTAGGACAAAGATCTTTTAAAACAACTGTACTGGGTAAATCAAATAAAATGATTAATAATTGTAATAATTATAATAAACTATTTCACTGTTGTACACTGTTTGTATGTGCATTTGAAGAATAAAATTAGAATTTGAAATAAAAAGAATTAATTAATTAATTTTTGACAAATTATAATAGTAAATATATAATCAAGCATCCAGGCACTTTTATTCACTAGATTCTTTAATGAATTGAATGGATTATTGTAGTATAATATATGGATTTGCATATAATACTACAGTATACTTAAAACAATTTAGAATCAGGCTATAAGAATTAATGGTGGTACTTTCAGGACATCTTACATTTCAGCAATGCAGGTAGAATTTGAAGAAGCTCCTTTGCATCGTTTGTAGGTATAAATAAAGAATGAATTACTGGGTCAATATAAAATATCACAAAGGGAGTCATCCAGTTAAGTGTCATGGGTTCCCTCTCTCTCCTCGCTCCTCCCTGCTCTTTTCCCCAAACACTCACTAACCCTAATTGGCCTCAGCTGCACCTCGTCTCTCCCCCTCTATATAAGCCGGGTTACAAGCCCTCTATTCCACGTCCGGGCTTGTAATACTCCTATTGCCAAACGGACACGTATTCCTTACCTAGAGTCGCAACTAAAACCTTCTCTCTCGGATTCCCGAATCAGATTCCGTTCCAATCTGCTCCAGCTACCCGGACTTCCAAGTGCCGTGGACGCAATCCTGTCTGCCGCTCTTCCTGCACTCTTTCCCTGACCTCACTGACCTCCAGTGTTTCCCTTTCCTCGGCTGAAACTGTGCAAGGCTCCCTAGTCTGTCTGGCCGCTCAAAGGCGGATTCTGAGTTTACCTTTTAAAAATAAATCCTATTTGAGTTTATTCCCGCATCGCCGTGTGTCTGCTTCCATTACAGAAGCCCGGACCGACTGGCTGTTCCGTCATCTCTATGCCAGGCTCACAAGCTTCGGCGTTGACGCTTCAAACGGCTTTCGGCATTATGGACACACCCCCCCCACCCCCGACATCCGCGGATGCCGCCGTCACCGCTGTCATTCTCTCCATCCTAGATCCTGACAGAGAAGTGTTTACGGGCACTTCTAACCTGCAGATATATTATGTCCAATCCATGCACCATCTGCTGGATATTCAGCTACGCACAACACATATTTAAATTACTTGCAAGCAGGATTCAACAGCCGCTCCATGTTACAAAATTTAGCAAATCGCCAAAAAAAACCTGTATTCTTGATGGTGCCTTCTGTACCTGCCAACAGATGGTGCGACAGTACGATTCAACCAGGATTTCCTGAGGGGAGGGTGTGGACTTTCTTCTTGGGGTTTTCTATGACCAGCTTCAATAAAGATCTTCTGGGGCATATTGGAAGGCCTATTTGGTGAATGGAAGAGTGAGGCACATATTCAGACAATATTAACAAGCAGGGCCCTCATCTATCTGTTAAGTTACAGGCAGACCCTGACCTGGATTCTGCCCCACCGAGACAACAGCTGCCGCCATGACATCAGAATTAACAAGCTTGACTGGAAGCTCGAGCACCCAACTCAACACAGTCCTCAGCACCTCCCACCAGAGAGGCACCTCCCAGTTAAAATGGGGTGATGTTGCTAACACCCACTCATCCCTCCCCTCCCCACCATACCTACGCTTGGGGGCATACTATGGCAGAAAAGGAAAACATGTGATGATCCCCGTTTGCACCCTAAATGACACCCAAGTATATACAGAAGTCCTTATGCCCATGGTGGAGATGGTGGAGGGCCCTTTCTTGTACACAGACTATGGACTCTAACCGACATCAAAGAATGTTTATTCCATAAACTGGTGGGTTAAGAGGAAAGAAGTTTGGGCAGGAACTCCTGAATTTCTGCAGAGAATTCCGCCCTATGACTCATGAACTATACCGCCTTCTAATTCCACCCTATGACTCATGAACTATACCGAATGACATGCCTAGGGTCTAGGGTCTAAAGTTTCCCAACTACGCCAATGGTGCCTAAGCGATGGAGCTAGAGAGTGCCTCATCCTAATAACAATGTATTTATCAGATCATTTTTGTGCGTATTATCTTGAACTCAGTTAATGCAAAGAACTAAGAGGAACTCCTAAGGCATGTTGCCAAACAATTTCTTTGATGTCCTAGATTCATGACCACATATCTCATTGGCAAAACCACAGAACAGTACATGGCATTATGTGTGGTCATGGGTGGTCAGTGTCATTTGTCCATGTTCAGTGCAGAATAAGGCACATCCTTGTGGAGAGGATTTCTCTTTCCTTCTCTTATAGGTGAATGTACTCCAAGCAGTATACACCCAAAGTTAAAGGAGGTTCCCAAAGAAGTGTGGGCATATGGTAAGCACAATGTGCGGCTAATTCAAGCCAGTTGTGATCACACCCAAATTTTTTCGGTCTCATAGCGAAGCGGACACACGTTTAGTGGAAAGCTCCATGACTAACCTCTTATGTTTCCTGTTCCAGTCCCAGTTTCTGCTTCCAGCTGCTCCTGTTCCATGGACTTCCACGATACGCGGACGCGATCTCGTCCGCTGCTAACCCGAAACCTCTCCCCTCGGTCGAGGACCTCCTACGTTTCTCCCGATCCTCGGCTCGAGCCATGCAGGACGGTACTTCCGTTCTGGCCACTCCTTTGAACAGCGTCATCTTAGTTCTTCTTTTTTGTAAATAAACCCGCTTTGAGTTTATTCCTGTGTCTGTGTGTGCTTCCATTACAGAAGACCGGACCAATACAGCAAGCGCGGAAGCCATGGAGAACAGTCCGGGGGAGGCAGATCCGCCTCCAACCACACCAGCGGGAGCCGCTACGAAGCCCAGCGCCACTCCTCTGCTCGGATCACTCCCCACGGTCCCGAGCCTCATGAACAAGCCTGCGCCATTTGCCGGTTCCCCGGAGGAATGTGACAGATTCCTGCTCCAGCGTTCGCTCATCTTTGAGTTGCAACATAACCTGTTCCCTACTGAGCGGTCAAAGGTTGCATACGTCAACTCACTGCTCACTGAAGCCGCCCTCCGTTGGGCGGAAACTCTGTGGACGCAGGGGATTCTCGCCTTCCTGACCTATCAATCTTTCGTCTCACACTTCCGGGAGGTGTTTGGGCAGATGGAACGGCTGCGTCAGCAGGTGAACGCTGCCGCTAGTGGGTGGAACGAGCGCGCGTTGCTCACTACCTACTGGCAGGACTTGGAGCCGGGATTAAGCCTATAGCTGGCGGCCGTGGATGACTCTGGGGGGCTGAATGCTCCTTCTCCCACAGCTCTGCAAGACGAAACTTCTTCACTCCAGCATCTGCTATGCAAATAGATGGTGGCCGTTTATCACCAGCCAAGCGACGCAGGAGGATCGCGCTGGGACTTTGCCTCTACTGCGGTCTCTCTGGTCACGGCATTCGCTAGTGTCCCCTGAGCCCCCCATGCACCGCGGTGAGTGCCATTTTTCCTCCACCACAAATGTGTATCACCACTCCCACGTGCACGCTGACGCTCTCCGCCCTACTGGATTCTGGCTCCGCCGGGAACTTCATAGCCGGGGATCTCAGCCGTCGGTTGGGTTTGCACCCCCACAGGACTCAGACCATGTACCAAGGCCGATCCGTGACTGGGAGGCCGCTGACCTATGAGTACATCCGTTTCGAAGTATGGCCGGTGGGTGTACGAGTGTTTCAGCTCTATGTGGAACAGCCCCATCTGCTGGTTTTAGAGGGTTCCACGGCGGATATAATCCTAGGACGTCCCTGGCTGGTTCAGCACAACCCCGTGGTTTCCTGGGAGACAGGCGAGATTTTGAAGTGTGGGGGATCAATGTTTTGACCGGTGTTTTCCCGATCTGCCTCTAACCTCCAGACTTCCCGTAGCTTCAGGCCGTCGAAGACCCTGCACAACACCAATCCCTGGACATCGCAGATGTCTACACAGGGTTCTCGGATGTCTTCTGCCCCCAAAGCCTCTCAACTTGGGATTGCGCCATTGACCTGGTGCCAGATGAGCCCCTGGCGCGGGGAAAAATCTACCTCCTCTCGCGACCTGAACACAAGGCCATTGAGGAGTACGTTAATGAAGCCCTTGAGCAAGGTTTCATTCATCCTTCCACCTCACCCACAGCCTCTAGCTTTTTCTTTGTAGGCAAGAAGGATGGCAGGCCTTCGACCCTGCATCGATTTCTGTGCCCTGAACCGAATCACGGTGAAGTTCCGGTACCCCCTCCGCCCTGGCCACTCGTCCCGGCTACACTGTCTTCTCCAAGCTGGCCCTCCGCAGCACCTACAACTTGATCCGCATCCGGGCAGGGGATGAATGGAAGACTGCGTTCGTTACACCCACCGGCCATTATGAATACCTGGTGATGCCGTTTGGTTTGACTAACGCTCCTTCTGTCTTCCAGGACTTAATGCACGAGGTCTTCAGGGACATGCTGGACAAATTCGTGTTGATCTATATCGATGACATTTTAATCTTTTCCAGAAATTCCGCCGAACACCAGGATCACGTCGCCTGTGTGCTCAAACACCTCCGCGAGTCCCACCTGTTCCTCAAGGCTGAGAAATGCTCCTTTCACCAAACCTTACTATCCTTGTTGGGATACAATATCTCCCAGGGCATTCAGATGGAGGAGATGAGGAGAAGGTCTTGGCTGTTACCTCCTGGCCCGAGCCCAAGAGCGTGAAGGAACTCCAGAGTTTTCTCGGATTCGCAAACTTCTATCGCAGGTTCATTCGGGGGTACAGTATGCTCGCTCATCCTCTCAATTCTCTCCTCAGGCGCAAACCGCGGTGCCTGAGATGGAGCTCTGAGGCCGCAGGGGCCTTCGCCGCCCTAAAGCAAGCATTCACCATTGCTCCCCTCCTCGTCCATCCGGACGTGCCTCCACAACTGGAGTAGGTGCTGTCCTCCCCCAGAGTCAAGGCAAGCCAGCGCACCTCCACCCTTGCACCTACTTCTCCTGGAAATTCTCCCAAGATGAGGCAAACTACGACATCGGGAACCGGGAGTTACTGGCCGTGAAATTGGCCCTGGCGGAGTGGAGACACTAACTGGCTTGGAGGGAGCCGCTCACCCCTTCACCGTTCTTACCGACAACACGAACCTGCAGTATTTATGGGAAGCCAAGTGTTTAAACCCCCGTCAGGCCAGGTGGGCGCTCGTCTTTACTCGCTTTCATTTCACTATATCTTACAGGACCGGGTCCAAGAACGTCAAAGCGGATGCCCTGTCTCATATCCACGCCCCGGAGGAGGAAGTGTCCGAGGAACCAGGCTCGATCCTGTGCCCAGACCTGTTTGTGAACCCCATCCAATGGCCATCTCCCATTGTGACTCTGAATCCCGCTTCGAGACGACCCCCTGGGTGTCCCCCAGAGTGCCAGTATGTACCCCGAAATCTCCGCACTCCACTCATCCACTCCTCCGTGGGGTCAGGTCATCCAGGAGCTAACTCCACCATCGCGCTCCTTTGCGAATGCTACTGGTGGCCCGCCTTGGTGGAGGAGGTCCGGTGATTCGTTCGCGGATGCTGAGAATGCACCATATTCAAAGCTTTACATCATTTGCCTGCCGGAAAACTCAAGCCTCTACCCGTACCCAAGTCAGTTCCTCGCTTGGGCTGAGTATGTGCAAAATTCTCTCCGACACTACTCTACCGGTCTAACCCCCTTCCAGTGCATTCTAGGTTTTCAACCCCCTCTATTCCCATGGTCAGGTACTCCCTCAGATCTCCCGTCAGTCGAATACTGGTTTCGGGAGAGTGGGTCTGGGCCGATACCCACCGGCAGCGATTCCCCCACCTATCTTCCCGGCCTGAAGGTGTGGCTCTCCACCCAAGACATTTGGCTCCGGCTCCCTAGCAGAAAGCTCAGCCCCAAGTTCATCGGCCCCTTCACAATTCTCCAGCAGTTTACTCCTGTTACCTACTACCTTCAGCTCCCAGCCTCCTATCGGATTCACCCAGCTTTCCACGTATCCTTACCCAAACCCTTTGTTGACCCTGTCTCCACAGAGCCAGTACCCCAGGAAGAACAACCTCCTCCTCTAATCGCCGAATATTTGGTCGACTGGGAAGGGTATGGTCCTTTGGAACGGGCTTGGGTCCCCCGGGAGGACATTCTTGACCCTACCCTGATAGAGGAGTTCTACAGAGCTCACCCCTCTGGGGGGAAGGGGGGGTGGGAGAAAGTGTGGCGGTGATGAAAGAGTATAAACTGAGACGGCATCATGAAACAAAACACGCAGACAAAAACGAGAATATGGACATGGAACAAAGGCTACAGAATGTGGAGGAATTAAAACGAGGCCTCAAATCTTGCCAGGGTCTGTTCAGAAAAGCCAAATCACAAAGCGAGGCTGCAGTCAAGGCCAGTTTTATTTTAGCAGAGGAGATCGCTAAATCATCCCGGCCGTTTACAGAAGGGGGACTTCATAAAAGACTGTATGCTTAAAGTTTGTGACGAAGTTTGCCCGGACAAAAGACAGCTCTTTTTGAATGTCAGCCTGAGCAGAAATACCATTGCTGAGCGAATAGACCTGTTGTCTATAAATCTAAAAGAGCAGCTTGTTAAAAAGGGAAAAGATTTCATAACATACTCCCTGGCTGTGGATGAGAGCACCGACATTTCTGACATTGCCCAGTTGTCAATTTTCATCCGCGGAGTGGACTCTAGCCTAAACGTGACAGAGGAGTTGCTGGTGTTACGTCCTATGCGTGGCACAACTACAGGACATGATTTGTATGAAGAGGTCTCAAGATGTGTGAACGAGATGGAGCTGCCTTGGCAAAAACTCGTGGGTTTGGCAACAGATGGAGCACCTGCGATGTGTGGATATAGGAGTGGACATAGGAGTGGACTGGTGGCAAAGATACGGGAGAAGATGCAGCAGGAAAACGTCACAGCCTCAAAAAAGTGAACATTACTGTGCAATAACATATTTAAAGCTTTACTCTTTTCAAATTTAAAAGTTAAATAATATTTGCTTTCACTGCACATATGACTTTTCCTTGAAGAAAGTCTTGTTTCTGGTTCATAGATTTTTGTACTTTATTTTATTGTATTTCAATGCAATATATATATATATATATATATATATATATATATATATACAGTATATATATTGTCATATATATCAGTGGAGTGAATGGCAGAAAATTGCTGATATTATTTATTTGTTTGAAGTTGCTTAAATTCAGCCCACTTTTGCTAAATGAGAAAATATAGCTGATGGTGCCTTGAATAATATCACTTTGTTCATTTAATGTTCATGTTATGAGGTGTTTTTGTATTGACATATTTGTCTTTTGTGTCAGCCTGTTGAAAATTAAAAATTACTGACAGAGTCATAAGAAAATATTGCTTTATTTATCTAATCGTAATATATTTGTTAGGTTTTCAGTAGGTCAAATTTTGATTTCAATGAACATTCGGACAGTCCGGCCCTCAACTTGTAGCAAAATGTTTTATTTGGCCCTCCGTCCATTTGACTTTGACACCCCTGACCTAACAGGTCAGCTTTGCCCCCAAAAGTTCTACAATTATCTATCTAAAAGTTACAATTACAGAGTATGGTGAGCACTGACTGGCCTCGGTCGTATGGTCATACAGTGAACCTGATGGAAGGAAAGATGAGGATGTAATCTGAACGGTGTAAAC
Organism: Kryptopterus vitreolus; assembly: GCA_030449085.1. Taxonomy (NCBI): domain Eukaryota; kingdom Metazoa; phylum Chordata; class Actinopteri; order Siluriformes; family Siluridae; genus Kryptopterus; species Kryptopterus vitreolus. Next base: position 3,168,517 of record JACRUU010000012.1, read on the forward strand.
AGAGTTGAAAGGGGAACTAGAAAAAGCATCTCAGAATTGATCTCCACAGCACAAAGACGAATGTGGCAATCCTCTGGTACACGGAGGGGTGGTGTTGCGAGGAATAAAGCAATGAACAAACCGACTACACCACCCCGTTTATATAAAAACGGGGAAATAACCCAAATAAGGAACACAGATTCGTTTGGCCTAAAATTGATGGAGAGACGTAGGGACAAGGTACAAATGTCACTTTATTTGGAATATCAATGATCAATAATTAGCAATCAATATAGCAATGATGCCAAAAGTCAATCAGAGTCCAAAACAATGGATCAAATTATAGCAGCTCTGTGTACAACAACTAGGAACAAACACTTAAGAAAAATAAAACAAATAATAAACACAGGCTCGCCAGCAGAAAAGGCAGGCTAGCTGACGTGAAGATCCGTACAACACACAGGTATTGTATACAAACACACACACAGTGAAAGACAAATTCAAGCCGCACTGCACTCCACACAATTAAGCTACCACCAGCACTCAAAGGCAGCTAGCCCCCCCCAGCCCCAAAATATAAAGAGAAAAAAATAACAAAAAAACAATAAACAAACAAAACCATGTAAAACACAACAAAAAAACAATCTTGAGCATTCAGAAAGGAAGCAATTTTATATGAAGAAAACAGTCTTTACCAATAAAAGCAACATTCGTTCATTCATTCATCTTCTAGCGCTTTATCCGATCTTCCCTCGGGTCACGGGGAGCCTGTGCTTATCTCAAGCATCTATGGGCATTAAGGCAGGATACACCCTGGATGGAATGCCAACCCATCACAAGGCACCACACACACACACACACACACACACACACACACACACACACACACACACACACACACACACACACACATTCATACACTAGGGACAATTTTCCAAGGTGCCAATCAACCTACCGTGCATGTTTTTGGACCGGAGGAAACCGGAGAACCCGGAGAAAAAACCCCTGAGACACGAGGAGAACATGCACAAACTCCACACACACATGGCTGAGATGGGAATCGAACCCAGACCCTGGAGGTGTGAGGCGAACGTGCTAACCACTAAGCCACCGTGCCCCCATAAAAGCAACAACCAACAATAAATAAATATTACCAAAGAAAGAAAAGAGAAAAAGAAAGAAAAACAGCAGTGCCGTCTCCTAAACTCTGAGCGAAGAGGCTTCTGGCGTCCTCACGTGACTACTTGGCGCAGTATCCGAACGAGAGAGACAAAGCAGCACATGAAATAGATGGTGCAACACCAGATGCCCTGCTGGGCACAGTTTCAACAGGTAAACCCGCCCCTGGAAAATCCCACAGCTGCAAGTGGACAGCCGGTAACCCAGTGCGACGTCAAATGACCATTCAGCGAACACCAGTCGCAAATGGTGCAAATGACTACGGAGAAAGGGGCGGTCCTAATTAGGATGCACACCCAGTAACAGCTTTCACAACAGTAGTCAGCTTTAAATACCTGAGCACCGACTCCAATAGGCTAATATGGGTGACAATCACACAACAATGAGCCAATAAAGATGGACTGTCGCCCACCTTGCCACACAAACTAGACAGACACAAAAATACTAGTAATTCCAGAACTCAAAAGGATTTGGAAAAGGTGGGTTAAAAAGCAAAGAAGCAAACTAGGTGGGGAACATGTCACAGTGCATAACAGATAATCAGAAAGACTAATAAAAAGTATAAGAAATGATAGAATATAGGAGGCAGTGGGGTAAAAGAACAAAGGATTTGGGAGTTTGGTCAACAAAACAACACTAGGACAAAACAAATGGGAACAGTAGGTAACGAGGTGGTAATCACAAATTAGGTGGTTAGAGGATAGGGCGTAGAGAATAGGGCATAGGGAGCAGGGACCAAGTGGTGACATCTAGTGGCCAAAACAAATTTCCAGAATGTCCGGCCCTTTGAATATTGCCTAAGACATATTTTGAAAATTTAACATTAATATATGTGTAAAGGATTCACTGGTTTGAGCTGGAAGGAATAGGCACAAAAAACAGATCATCAAACAGAGCCTTTATTTCTTTCGATATGTGCCCGGTGCTTTCCTTCCCTTGTACTCTTTCTAATTAGCTTTTCTAATTAGCACGCTTTCTTGCCGGTGTCTGCCCATCTTCTCTCCCGCAGATCGCCTCTCTTCCCTTGCATTTCTTATGGGATGGCACTTCGTTCCTGCTGTGTCCTCCAGAGTGCTCTCGCTGATCAGAACATCATCTTACAGCTCTCATCACGCTTTATTGGCTTCGCTGGACTGGAAGCGAGCGCACTGATTGCTCATTGGTATAGGTGTAATTTAGCTCTTGTTCTGTCCGACTCCTCCCTCCACTCCCGACATGCTGACACAGCATGCAATAAAGATGTACACACTTCTGGCAGAATGTATATGTAATGATTACAGATTGTCCAGACAGAGGATTTATTAACAATAATAATAATGGTAAATAGCGCACGGGAAATCAGGGAGTGGGCGGGATCGAAGGAGAGGAAGGACAGCACAGGGACGGAAGCGACTGGAATCAGACTGGAGGGAGGACTGGGAGAAATCCCGAGGAACTGAAGGATCTGGAAATGCGAAATCGGAAAAAGAACAGGGAACAGAAAACAGGTTAGAGCACATGCAAGTATAAACAAACACAATGGGTTAGGTTTAGTCCGTGTCTTAGTACGCAGTATGAGAACGAACCCCAAGTGCAGAAGGAGCGGGTTTATATAGGGAGTGAGAGAAAGGAGTAATAGGATGCAGCTGAAATGGATTAGGGAGAAAAAAAGGGAGAGCCAGGAGATTACAACCAGCAATTACAACCACTTTTTTTTTGTGTGTTTGACCCAGTAAGCTTTGCAGACCTGGGCTAGAGGATTGATGGTTCTGGTTGGCCCAGGTTGGATCAGGTTGGATCGGGATAATTAATTAGGGTTCCGATTGGACAACACTAGGACCCTGAACTAGTACTGTGTTGACTTGGCTATATGCTCATTATTACTATAATTTAGGAAGGTCTATACTGGGGCAATCTCTGTACCAGTTGCTAAGTGTGTGCTTCGGAAAAACACTCCCAAATCACGATGCTGCCACCATTCTTCACTATTAGAACGTTGTGGATAGGTAATTAGCAGGTAATTTCCTCCAGACATGAAGTTTAGGATTGAGGCCGAAACAGATCAATCTTGATTTCATTAGACCAGATTGTTTCACATAATCTGAGAGTCCACTGCATATGCAAACAGTTTAATCTTGGTTTGATCAGACAAAGAATCTTGAACGAATCGGAGAGTCCTTTAGGTGCATGTTTACAAACTCCATGCGTGCTTCTATAGGTTTTGTATATCACTGCAAAAAAAAAACTGAACATAGTAATCGGGCCTGAATACTTTTTGATATGTTTTGTGATTATGTGACTCCGACGTGACTACCATGCTCTAAATCAACAGCAACCGTTCAGCACCAGTGTTTTGGAAAGCCAGCAACCACATTACGGAAAGGCAGGACACTGTAATGAGACACAGCATTAATTAAACACACAGCTATTATTCACCATCGTCAAGGAGCTGGAGGCGCATATGTGGACATGGAAAGAAGTGGGGGGGAAGAGTTGGTTTAATGCTTCAATGATGAAAGCACATTTCTCTATTTTCTAGAATTTAAGAACTAATCCCAAATGCACATCATCCTATTACAGCTTCCATTCAGGTTCCTCTGAGAATTCCCCTAACCCCTCAGAAACAGGGACCTCATAAGAGAGCACAATAAATGCATGTTGGCACTTTGGTCTATTGTTTCTGTGTTCAGCTTGACACAGCTGGGAGGTGCAACAGTATGTATGATATGTATGACAATGTGAGTAGGAAACATGTCTCCCTTTGCACAGCAGACACACTCAAAAACACACCTGTGCTTACTCTGCCAACAGTTGTAATGTCTGATGCTGGTTATAATTGTGACTGTTTCTCTATGTGCAGCAGCAATGGATAAGTAGATAAGGAGAGGCCAATTTAAAAAAAACAGAACATTTATTGTCTGTCTTATTGCAGATGAGGCAAATATGGATGGTTTACTAGAAATGGACAGGAGTGAGGAAGGCTGTAAAAAGACCTGAAGGTGGTGCTCTAGGAAAAATTCTTGGAGACATTTTACAGGGACCAGTGATTCCTGCTGGAAAGGCACAGACCAGAAACCTACATATGGCTGAGAACACTACTATCATTGAATGAGGCCTGATTTTCACACTAAGGAGAAGTTATATATGTGCTAGCTCATTACTGTCAGACCTGGGTATGGAAAAATGCAACGCAGACACAAATGGAAGCAGCAAAGCAAAACCAATAAGTACAGGGGTCCACTCTCAAAGGTAATGTTCATGAGATTCCATACTATTGCAAAATTTAGCAAGGTATATATAGTAAAATGTTTTACAATGTCCCCTAAATAATGCAGAGAGAAGAGCAATACAAATATAATTTGCATTTTGAGTTGTTTTTTGGATGAATTTTAGAGTCCATTCTCAGAGCAATTAGTGATATAGTCACAATTTAATCTATTCATTATTGTTCATGGACAAAAATTTCCTGTTTTTTTCTCACTGTTTCAATAGGAAGTATTTTGGTGCTTCCACCATATCGTTTTGAAAATAATACACTAAATAAACTTATTGTGAATATGTAGCTACATATGTTTTATCAGTATAAAGAATTTGAACTTGGCTGAATTTATATCTAGGTTTTTGTATTAACCTAGATTATTAACCTATTATTACTAGTTTAACTAGTTTATAGACTTATATAACTAGTTTATAGACTTATGACACATCATAATTTTTAATAGATAAATACATAAAACATACAGTAAAATGTAGGAAGGAAAAAGTAGGTCCTCACCCATCACTACTATGCACAGTAATGATGCGATGTTTCAGTAAGAACTGTACGCTGCTAAGCAAACAACAAGCCATGGATCATGCGTGATATCAAGGGTCTTCTGAACCAGAAGAAGGAGGATAGGTATCAGCTGTGTGCACAGGGAAAATAAAGTCCAGCTCAGGGAGTCAAAAGAGCAGTATAAGAGGAAGCTAGAGTGTAAAGTAGGCACACACAGACACAGAAATAAACTCAAAGGGGGCTTATTTAGAAAAACGGAGAACTAAGAAGACGCCACTCAAAGGAGTGCCCAGAACGGAAGCACAGCCCTGCACGGCTCGAGCCGAGGAATGGGAGTAACGCAGGAGGTCCTCGAGCGGGGTGAGTGGTGAGTCGGGGGAATAGGAGCAGCTGGAAGTGGGACCTGGGACGGGGATTAGAAACATAAGAGAGGTTAGTCAAGGAGTCTTAGAGTAACCGTGTGTCTGCTTCGATGGCTCAAACAGGCTCCAGGAAGTCAATACTCCGTGCAGAGAGATGGGAAAACTGGGTTAGGAGGAGACATCAATACTCCGGAGAATATGAGAGTGGGTGTGTCTGCTTCGATGGCTCAAACAGGCTCCAGGTGCAGCTCATCAATACTCCGGAGAATATGAGAGTGGGAAAACTGGGTTAGGAGGAGACTGAGTCGTGACATCAGCCCCCCCCCCTTCAGGGCCCGCTCCAGAGGGCCTAACACGACTATGGTGCGGGGGGCGTCTTTGCCCTCGGGAACCAGGCCAGTAGGGGTGAGCTCTGTGGAATTCCTCTAGAAGGGTAGTGTCTAGAATGTCCTCATACCCATACCCTTCCCAGTCAACCAGATACTCCAGCCGGCCCTGGCGCCGCCTCGACCCTAGGAGATCCTTCACTACGTACTCTGGGGTGGTACCCAATGGAGAGACTTACGGCCACCCACAGTAGGCCTAAAGTTTCGAGGCTCTAGTTTTCCGGCAGGCAAATGACGTGAAGCTTTGGATATGGTGCATTCTTTGCATCCGCGGACGTAGTGTTCGCGGCTCTAGTTTTCGGAGGAGCGTGAAGCTTTGATGGTGCATTCTTTGCATCCGCGGACGAATTGGACTCCTCTGCCAAGGTGAGTCACCAGTAGTGTTCGCGAAGGAGCGCGATGGTGGAGTTGGCTCCTGGGTGACCTGACCCATCGGAGGAGTGGGCTGAGTGAATGAGAGTGCGGAGTGTTCAGGTTACATACTGGCACTCTGGGGGGCACGCAGGGGGTCAACGTGAAGCGGGGTTCGGAGTCACGATGGGCGACAACCATTGGATTGGGTTCACAAACAGGTCCGGACGTAAGTTCGGGCCGGGCTCCTCTGAGGCATCCTCCTCCGGCGCATGGAGACGAGACAGGGTGTCCACCTTGATGTTCTTGGACCCGGGCCTGTAAGAGATGGTGAAGTGGAAGCGAGTAAATAATAGCGCCGATCTGGCCTGATGGGGGTTTAGACGCTTGGCGTCCCGTAAATACCGCTGGTTCTTGTGGTTGGTGAGAACGGTGAAGGGGTGAGCGGCTCCCTCCAACCAGTGTCTCCATTCCTCCAGGGTCAATTTCCTGGCCAGTATCTCCCGGTCCCCGATGTCATAGTTTGCCTCCGTTTAAGAGAATTTGCGGGAGAAGTAGGAGCAGGGGTGAAGATGCGCCAGCTTGCCTTGACTCTGGGAGAGAACAGCACCTACTCCGGTCCTGGAGGCACGTCCGGATGGACAAGGAGGGGAGCAGTGGTGAATGCTCGCTTCAGCGTGGTGAAGGCCCCTGCTGCCTCCGAGCTCCATCTCAAACCGCGGTTTGCCCCTGAGCAGAGAAGTGAGAGGATGAGCGAGTGTACTGTACTCCCGATTGAACCTGCGATAGAAGTTTGTGAATCCGGAGTTCCTTCATGCTCTTGGGCTCGGGCCAGGAGGTAACATCCAGGACTTTCCCCTCGTCCATCGTCCATCTGGCAGAAGATGTCCGAAAACCCTGCATAGACGTCAGGGATGTCCAGGCGTTCGTGATGTGCAGGGTCTTCGACTGAGACGGAGACTACAGGAACTCTGGAGACGGAGGTTAGGGGAAGATCAGAGAAACACTGGTGAAAACATTGATCACCCTTACTTCAGTATTTCAGTTTGCATACCAGATGACGGCTTGTCTATGACTCCCAGGAAACCACAGGGTTGTGCTGAACCAACCAGGGGCGACCTAGGATGACATCAGCCGTGGACCCCTATAAGACCAGCAGATGGAGCTGTTCCTCATGGAGCTGACCAACTCGTACACCCACCGGCCCTAATTCGAAACAGATGTACTCATGGGTCAGCGGCCTCCCAGTCACGGATCGGGCTTGGTACATGATCTGTCCTGTGGGGGTGCAACCACAACCGACGGCTGAGATCCCTGGAAATAAAGTTCCCCGCAAAGCCAGAATCCAGTAGGGTGGAGGTACGGTTGTTAGTGGTTTCATATTAGAGAGAGGAGGAAAAATGGCAGAGACCCAGTGCGATCCTCCTTCGTCGCTCGGCTGGCGATAACCGCCCACCATCTACTTGCATGGATTCCGGGGCAGGCGCTTGGGGAGGCGAAGTTTTGCCCTGCAGAGCTGTGGGAGAAGGAGGTTTCAGGTCAGGAATACAGGTTTTGAGTCGAGAGGAGCAATAGATCGCTAGCTGGAGGCGCAATCCTGGCTCCAAGCCCTGCCGGTAGATGGTGAGCAGGGCGCGCTCGTTCCACCCACTAAGTGGAAGCGTAAGTGCGTAACAGGAGAGTGTAATCCTGCACTGACCACTGACCACCCCAACTTATTCACACTCCAGTAAACTTCACTCTCCTCCATCACTTCTGCTCTCTCCTTATGCCTGAAACCAACTGTAATACAGAGGAGAATGTCCCTCCATCCACGTTCATGGAAGCCCAGGTGTGTGTAGAGCTGAAGAGGCTTTGTCTTAGCAAAGCAGCTGGCCAACATGTAGCATCTCCAAGACAACTGAACAACTGAACGGTGTATTAGAGGGGGCAGACAGTGCACCTCTAACCTGAACCTGGAACAGGAGATGTTCCCTCAGCTATGTAAAACACCATGCTTCATCCAAAGGAAACCATGTCCTGGAGAGCTAAATGCCTTCAGATCAGCACCTGACATTTCACAAAATGAAGACAATGGAGCAGATGCTGGTCACGGATCTGCCATGCCCTTGACCCTCTGCAGTTTGCATACCAGACGACGGTGGGATTGGGAAATGTTCTGCCCTGTTCTGTGCTGTGGTGTGCTGGGGAGGTAGCTTCCATCAGTGGAAGAAAGATGGGAGCCACACAAGCTCTTGTCATAGACAAGCCAGTACTATATGCATATGTTAAAGAGAAAAGATTCCTATGAAGGGACTGACCATATTAACTTGTCATATATTCTTGCTGCTCCTTCTTTTGTAATGTAACCAAATTTCTCTACTTGGCATAAGTCCATTTGTTCTTACCTGACAGGATGGAAATCCAATGTGGTTATCCTCTGTTTATCAAGGTTTAATGTTTTCTGCATACTGAGGTACTTTTCTGACCACCATAGTTAAAACAAGCCATTATCATAGTTAAACAAATCAGGTGCCACATTGCATTTTAAAATTTGAGAGAAGGGGCGGGCCAGCACCATGTACATGTACATATACATATACATATTATACAGAGACATATTAAACATAAACATGTAAAAGGCATTAATGATAATACTCAATGTATCGTTGCGCCTAATGTGCCACCTAGTGGAACGTCAGGGGCAATCACAAGACAAGGTTAAATGAATACGGTCATAATTATAATGTAATTTGATTTGGACAATTCTGTACCATTCTTTGGTGGGCCGGATTAAAAGGGCCAAGGGGCCAGATGTGGACCCCGGGCCGTAGTTTGCACACCCCTGATTTATAGTAATCTCAAATCAATCTGACCATTTAGTTTTTACTTCTTTTTTCAATGAGACATTTTCATCCACATTACTGGTGCTTACTCAGCTTCCCTTTTTAGTATTATGCTGGCAAATTCTAGAGACTATTGAGAATAAAATGCCCAAGAGATTAGCATCTTATAAAATACTCAAACAAGCACTTTGTGTGGTAAAATCCAAACTACCATCAAATTCATTATATTTTTCCCAAATTTGATGTTTGATGTGAACAAAACTATAGCTTTCAACATTTATCTGTTTTTTAAGCATTGTATGCAAATGTGATGACACAAATGTCAAGGTTTGGTTGATTTTGTGAGGATATACATAACCCACCTTTGTGAGGATATACATAACCCAAGACATATCTTTTTTTACACTGAGAAATGTAGTTCAGAATGCAACTTTCTGCCTCGAGATGGAGACTCCAGTTTAGATTGCAATAAACCATAACCACTGAGTTTAGGCAGTGACTCAGTTGCTATGTAGAGCTACTGCAGTGAAGCGGGAGAGAGAGAGAGAGAGAGAGAGAGAGAGAGAACATCGTGAGAGAGGGGGAGCACTTTGCCAAGCTTGCTGTGCGAGTGCGTATGTCTGAGCTGCTTGCGACTGTGATTTGATGCTCTTCCCCACGATGCTGTTTCCATCTTCGTTCCTCACTTGCAGCACATCTCTCACTCTTACTCAGCAACACTGCACTCTGCTCTAAAGATGATTCGCCTGCATACATCCAGACACATAAAACCGTCTCACTGCCTATGGACATCCAAGAAGCCACACCACTGGGCATGCTTCCTGAGGACCTGCCCTCTTTGAAGTGGAACCTCAGTCACTAGTTTTGGCAAGTGAGTATAAGACAGGAAATTGACTCTCAGACTGAAAATCTCAATCAGTTGCTTGTCATCTGCAAAGATGTCCAAGTGTATTATTCTTGCAATAGAAGGATTGTTTGTTTGTGAGAGAGAACGGGGAAGGGGGGGGGGGGGTGTTGGAGCGAGAGAGCATTTATTCTCCTGATTGCTGTGCATTATGCATCAATATAATCAAATTTTGCATACACCAAAATCAGCTAAGTCATAAGAGTTCACATGATATTACATTGATATATAAAAACCTATAATGATACATCTTCATTCTCCATTTGTCTCCATTCCTATAAAATCAATTGAAATGTCTTATGCTTATTAGAAGTTGATTTTGAGTGTGATTAATTTTGAGTGAGATTGTTTGTGTAGCAGAAAAGACAGTGGGTGCTTGCAGTGTTGGAAAGCTTTTGTTGTCATAACATTGAACTCTTGATCAAGTAACTTATTCACTCATAACTTATACACAGATTTAATTCATTCTCGTTCCGTGGCACATCAGACTGGAATATTCTCCTTAATATTCTACATTTTTTATTTGCACATTGTTTCTCTGACATTTAGATATTTCAAGAGCATAATCATGGAAATTGTAGCTGGCTGTGTGTGATGTAATGACTGGATGCCTGTGGCGTATAGCGAGATGGAAAAGTACTATGTGGGTGTCGAAGCATGCAACAGAAAAGAGCAGTACGAAGAGCTAAGATGGTGGATGGAACTTATTTCTATGGAAACAGCACATCTCCAGCTCCTCAACTTGCCCGGGCTCTTAATATAGCTACAGGTACAGATCCTAGTTGCATCAGATCGGAAGATGCCAACAATTACATCTCACACTGATGCCCCACCCCACCCCCAAAAAAGTAGATTGTCACTTGTGTAATGGCAACAGCTATCCAATGAAACTGTAGTATAAGAAAGCACAGTATGCATTACTTAGAAAAATGCCCACCAAGTCACCTTAATTAATCACTGGTACTGGTTTTTAATACATTTGACACTCAGTGTTTGCTGGTTGTAATGATGTAATCTGTATACAAATCTGTGAGATGAAGCAGAAGGCAGCCTGGCATTTCCACTGCGACACATCAGTGCATGTTAATAGGAGTCGTGAGAAGCTTGCAGCTTTCAATAATTCCTAAGTGCTTTTCTGTTAGCTCAAAACAATCTACTCTTAAAAATGCCCCCACTTCCACTTAAATCGTACTGTATATACACAGTTTTCTCTCTATATCTGTTAGGCATGTTCTTTTCTTGGAGTCGTGACTGAAGCAAAAAAAAAAAAATGCTCATGACGCGTCGTGACCATGGATACGGTCGATGGACAAGAACGAGCCAGACACCACACGCAGTAGGAATATCTGAAAAGCCATTAAGGTCAATCACTGTGGAATTATGTGACATTGCTAATATTAGGATGTTGTGTTATATTAACATGGTTAATATTAGGATATTAATCCTTAACGTGTTTTCAATCACGCTTTGTTAAATTTGCCTTATCAATAATTTTGCCTCACTCCAAATGTGTTTTCAGTTTTTCTTGAAGGGATATTGTTCTATCAGCAATGCACCCAAATATTTTCCACTGAGCTGAAGATATCCCTACACATTTGTATAATAACTGAATTTAAAATATGTGATGTTACACTGTAGAGTGGTGAGCCAAAGGGGTCGTGATGCAATAACTGCATTAATGCAGCGGCTGTTTGAACATCTCGGAAACTGGGTGTTTATTTTAACTTTGTTTAAATTCAAAACCCTTCACTAATATCAGGTATAAATGCACAAAAGCATTAACCCTAATTAGATCCTCAAACCACCTAGATATGCCTAAAATAAATACCCTGCCTAGAGTGTGTTAGCAGGTGTAAACTGAGATCAGCCTTAATTCTTTGATCATGAGAGTAAACACCAGGAAAAAAAAGATTCGGCACCATGTTAAGCAAATTAATTATTTACAAAGAGAAATTGTGAAAAGATTATTAGCCTCAAGAAGAATTGTGGTTACTGTGATGAACATTTGGAATAATAGTTGTATCCTATCAAGCTGGTCTCGATTAGTAACGCTATAGTTATATATAACGATAAAATTAATTTTATTACATAACATACACAACAAACTTATGTATGCAAAAATGCTTTAAATCCAATAACGCAAGGTTGGAGAAACATGGTATAAGTTTAAGATAAGAAGTTTAAGATTGTTTAGGATAAGAAGTTGAAGATAAGCTTGTATGGAGTTGAACTCTTCTGGATGGAGGATAATAAGCTGACAAATGAAGTCATTAGTGCACTAGGATTTCACTGTACCCTTGAATTCACCCTTCTGATAACAATCAGGCAAAACATTATGACCATATTATGACTTTTGATAGAAACTGTAGTATTGGAGATGCTCTGACCCAGATATCACATCATTAAACATGCTTCGAACACACCCATTAATGGATGTCACAATCGTCATATAATTATAAATAATAATAAAATATAATATATAGACGTATAAGTAGTAATGTATACAGTATATATATATATATATATATATATATATATATATATATATATATATATATATATATATAGATATATATATATATATACACATATACACACACACACACACACACACAGTGGCAAGAAAAAGTATGTGAACGTTTTGGAATTTCATGGTTTTCTGAATAAATTTGTTATAAAATGTTATCTGATCTTCATCTAATTCATTGGTATTGACAAACTATTATCTAAAAATAATAACACCAAAAAAATTCAATCTTTCTTGTCTTTATTGAACAAAATCATTCAACATTCAAAATGGCAGTGGAAAAAGTAAGTGAAACCTTAGAATGAATAACTGGTTGACCCCCCCTGGCAGCAATAACCTCAACCAGGCGCTTCCTGTAGCTGTGGATCAGACCTGCACATCGCTGAGGAGGAATTTTAGCCCATTCTTCCTGGCAGAACTGCTTTAGCTCTGTCATATTCTTTGGACGTCTCATGTGTACGGCCCTCTTCAAGTCAATCCATAGCATCTCTATTGGGTTGAGGTCTGGGCTCTGACTCGGCCACTCCAAAAGGCGGATTTTGTTTTTCTGAAGCCGTTCTGTTGTGGACTCGCTCCGGTGTTTTGGGTCGTTGTCCTGTTGCATCACCCACTTTCTACACACTTTCAGCTGATGTACAGACATTCTCACATTATCCTGAAGAATTGTCTGATATACTTGGGAATTCATCTTCCCCTCAATGATTGCAAGCTGGCCAGGCCCTGATGCAGCAAAGCAGGCCCAAATCATGATGCTTCCTCCACCATACTTTACAGTTGGGATGATGTTTTCATGACGATATGCCGTGCCCTTTCTACGCCAGATGTAGTGCTGTGTGTTTTTTCCAAATAGTTCAATCTTAGTTTCATCAGTCCACAAAACATTTTGCCAATACCGCTGTGGAGTGTCAATGTGCTCTTTTGCGTGCAGCAATGTTCTTTTTAGTAAGCAGCGGCTTCCTTCGCGGTGTCCTGCCGTGGATACCCTGCTTGTTCAGTGTTTTACGTATTGTAGACTCATGAACAGATATGTTAGCAAGTTCCAATGATGCCTTCAAATCTTTGGCTGTCATTCGGGGTTGTTTCTTTACCTCATTGATGAGTGTTTGTTGTGCTCTTGGTGTCATTTTGACGGGGCGCCCACTTCTAGGTAGAGTAACAACAGTCCCAAATTGTCTCCATTTGTAGATTGTTTGCCGAACTGTAGACTGGTGAATTTCTAAAGTCTTTGAAATAACTTTGTAACCCTCGCCAGCTTCATGTAAATCAACAATTCTTGATCGTAGGTCCTCTGAAAGCTCTTTTTGGCGAGGCATGGCTCACATAATCATGTTCTTCTTGTGCAGAGCAAACTCCAAAGGTTTGAGGGGTTTTTATCAGTCAGAGTATCTGTAGTCCACACCTCCAAACTTATTCTCTTAACAAGACTCCAGGTGTGCTAAAACCAATTAACTCCAATTAGCTTTTTTGAGGTCATTAACTCAAGGTTTCACTTACTTTTTCCACTGCCATTTTGAATGTTGAATGATTGTGTTCAATAAAGACAAGAAAGATTGGATTTTTTTGGTGTTATTATTTTTAGACACATTGTGTTTGTCAATACCAATGAATTAGATGAAGATCAGATAACATTTTATGACAAATTTATTCAGAAAACCATGAAATTCCAAAAGGTTCAGCTGACACACTTGATATCACCAAATGAGGATGGGTTCCACTTTGCCACAGTCTCCCCAGGTCATAATAAGTATTGTGAGTTAACTATTGTGAGTTCACAATGAGTTAACTAACGTTTTAGATGTATCTCACTGATGAGTTTTTCGAACAGGCCTGAGAGCTACTCATGTGGTCCTTGGGGGCGAGACATTGAATTGTGTTCATTGTGTTTCTTGCCTTTGTAATGATATTCATTCTGACCTCAGGAGAATCTTGTTTGTAATGCAGCTCTCTGTTATATAGCATTGCCTTACTCTATAATACAATTATTCTCTATAATAATTGTTGGTTTCTTTAGGTGTCATGATAATGACATTAAGAGGTGGAGTGATTCAGGTACTGTAGTACACCAAGTATGTTTACACACACAAGATACTTTTATTAATCTGATTCAAATCCTCTCAGGTTCTGTTAGTCTAGTATGATAGGCACATTCTTGACAAGAAAATATTAATCGGGAATAATTGGAAAAGTAATTTTAAAAAGTTCAAAATATTTGCTATTTTTGTGGAGCGGCTGTCTGAAGAAAATGTATAGTTATTGCACAGTTACTTTTATAAAGATTATTATATATTTACTGGATCAATCATTTATTCATTTTTCTATCTCTCTTTCCATTCCATTATCTAGAGCTACATTACTTTTAGAGCTGCAGCACCACAAGACAAAAACAAAACAAAACAAAAAATGCCATATGGAAGATTCCAAGGATCTTCTGCATTGGATTTAAAGACCATACTGTTTCAGAAACAATTTCTTAGTTCAATCTATTTATATTTTTCAGTCAGGTACTTGGGCTCTGTGCAAATTGAATTAGTATTGTTAAATTCACATATAATAAACTGTATCTCATTCCAGAGGGTTACCTTTCCCCTACTTACTATGGTTTTTATTTTGTAAGTCATTTGTAAAGATTATTGATAAATTGCTATAATCTCAAAGCAGCAGAATGACTATATTAGCATGGTTTAACATGTGAAGATATAATGAGTATAAAATAAAATGTGTGTATATATATATATATATATATATATATATATAGATATATATATATATATATATATATATATATATATATTATTTTTATTTTTTTTTTTTTTTTTTTTTTTTATAAGGGGCACGGTGGCGTAGTGGTTAGCCACGTTCGCCTCACACCGCCAGGATCCGGGTTCGATTCCCGTCTCGGTCATGTGTGTGTGGAGTTTGCATGTTCTCCCCGTGCCTCAGGGGGTTTTTTCTCCGGGTTCTCCGGTTTCCCCCGGTCCAAAAACATGCACGGTAGGTTGATTGGCACCTTGGAAAATTGTCCCTAGTGTATGAATGTGTGTGTGTGTGTGTGTGTGTGTGTGTGATGGGTTGGCATTCCATCCAGGGTGTATCCTGCCTTAATGCCCATAGACGCCTGAGATGGGCACAGGCTCCCCGTGACCCGAGGGAAGATCGGATAAAGCGGTAGAAGATGAATGAATATATAGAAGATGATATATATATATATATATATATATATATATATATATATATATATATATATATATATATATATATATATATATATATATATATATATATATATGTATATATAATATAATATATATATATATTATCCCCACATTTCCACAATAGAAAAACACAAAATGTTTAAGATCTATTTAATTCTGATAAATCGGATTAAATTTAACAAATTTCATCTTAGTGGTTGTTGAGGTAGGCAATCTAGGATCACGTTTTTCCAGGAATCTGCAGGAATACAATCTGGACTGGCACAATGCTATAGGGTGAGGGAAGGAAGGACAGTGTCATTCAAATGACTGGATTTGTTAACTTTACATTACTTGAAAACAAATAAAATAGTAAATAACAGATCTCCTGAGCTGTAGCATTCTGCATTCTTTTTTTCATCCAGTTTTTTAATGATTTTAATGATTTATTTAATGATTTTTAATGACAAAGTCCATCCAACAACAGCAACATGGAACCGCTAGTGTGTCATTTGTATTTCAGTGACCAAACAAATATACAAATTCACATATGTTAAGCCTAATGATTATTTAATTCAGGTGGAATGGCATTAAATTATGAAATGGTAGCTATGACCATTTACCATTAATAAGCCTGCAATGTTCTTTGCTCCAAAATAACCCAACCATTAAGTTTCCAATCCTATGTTTGACTGTGGGTGTGATGCAGTCTGGCAACATCTTCTCTCCTGTTCTCTTTCTTACATAAGCTTTCTGTTCTGTTGCCAGAAATGAGAAATTTGGACTCATCTGTCTGTGGAATTTTTTTTATATTCATTCACTGTCCAATTCTTGTGTGGTTTTGAATTTTTGAACTTTGTTGCATATAAAGTAATTACACATGAATTCATCTCAAAAAGGAAACAAGACAATGTGTTTTTAAAATGTAGAAATTTCCCCCTTTTCAAGAAAATGACAGGGTTTGTATATGTTAATCACATTTGAATATGAATAAAAATGTAGAGGGTTGGGAAAGTTTAACAAATCAAAAATGATGAATTAAGGAATGTATCAAAATTTGTATGAGACTGTGTTAAACTGTATGCTGTGTACCTATTTTAAAGATAACTGAAAATATAAAAAAAGTATTAATAAATCCACAATACATTAATAAATGTATTGAGGTTGGATCTCTCCTTATGAGTTTATTAATTAATCTCCCTACATTACTTTTACACTTTCAGTTCTGTGTTCATAGCTTATATATTGTTTTTTTTTTTATAAAAAAAAGTGCTCTACAAATAAATAAAATTGAATTGTATTTCTTTACTGAATGCAGAGAAATATAACAAATCTTATTTTTTAATAGGCATCAGGGAGTATTTTGGTTGTCCCATTTGTTGGATAAGCATTTCTTATTTCTTGAGTTACTGGATAACTGTCGTCATTTCCTCTATGCAGATTCTTGTCATTTTTGACATAATTGTGGTGTTTCAGCAGAAAAAAGGTGACAATAAGATAAGATAACAGTATGCGGCAGGTGATGTTGTGGATTATTAGTATATTTTTGAGAGACTTGCAGAGAATGCAGTAGTGTTTATATCGGTCTTCAGGGTCCTCAGATGGTCCAGGTTTTTTTTGCTTTATCCCAAATACACTACAAAGAAATGTGACTCTTTTGTGTGGACTAAATGACTGGTTAGAGAATCACTTATTATATAATACCTGTTTTATACAACATCTCTTATTTTTTTAAGGAGAAGAGCTGCATTTTAGAGCTACAGCACCACAAAACAAGCTCCATAACTGCACCAAGAAATATCACTGAAAGTAGTTATTAAAATTGCCGTAGGGTTGCTTAAATATCTGTTTGCAGATTTGGGAGTAGAAAGTATTGTGCCTTTAAAAAACTAGTGAGTAACTGATTTATCATTTCTTTAAATACATTTTTGAATACTTATACGATGATACATTTATTAAATAGATTTATTATTCACTGTCTTGCTTTTAATCAGATGTGAAAAGAGTATTGTTTGTAATTTGATAAATAATGAGGCAAAGTCTTGCAGTCTTGCTGCTTTTTATGTATTTGTAGCTTTTGAGTGCATGGGTATGCAGTCTTGCTTATGAAGATGGAGCAGGAGATCTCTAAAGTGCAGAGGACAATGTCTGATTTGGAATCGGTACTTCAGCAGAAGGATGTTGAACTGAAAGCGTCTGAGACACAGCGAAGCATCCTGGAGCAGGACTTGGCCACCTATATTACAGAGTGCAGCGTGGGTTTATATTTACACAGAACATGCACAATCAATCATTTTCAAATAATATGTTAATATGTTACATGTTAAGATGTAAATACTGTAATATACATTTGAATGATCTTTGTGCAGAGTTTGAAGCGGAGTTTGGAGCAGGCTCGTATGGAGGTCTCTCAGGAGGATGATAAAGCTCTGCAGCTGCTCCACAATATCCGCGAACAGAGCAATAAACTGCAGGAGATTAAAGAACAGGTACCATAAGACCTTACATTTACATAATACTTATACAATGCAAAAACATTTTAAAGGGTACGCTTTGTGCAGCTTTCTTCATCTCGAAATGGTGGTCTTTGGTTATCTGGGGCTGCTGAAGAGTGTTTTTCATTCATTCATTCATCATCTACCGCTTTATCCGATCTTCCCTCGGGTCACGGGGAGTCTGTGTCTATCTCAGGCGTCTATGGGCATTAAGGCAGGATACACCCTGGATGGAATGCCAACCCATCGCAGGGCACACACACACACACACACACACTCACACATTCATACACTAGGGATAATTTTTCCAAGGTACCAATCAACCTACCGTGCGTGTTTTTGGACCGGGGGAGGAAACCGGAGAACCTGGAGAAAAAACCCCCTGAGACACCTGGGGAGAAACCCGATGGGGAGACGGGGAGAACATGCACAAACTCCACACACACATGGCCGAGATGGGAATCGAACCCTGACCCTGGCGGTGTGAGGCGTGCTAACCACTAAACCACATACATTAACTATACATTAAAGATAATATATACCAATGTTTCTCAACATAATCCTTTCTACTCGCAATGTAGTCCATGTTTTAGCTCTGTTCCATTTACCATTCTGGAACAATAAATTTGTGCAGGCATTCAAAATGCTTTGAACACACAAAGATGGTTTGTAATGTAGGCAAAGGGATTGACTATACTTACCCAGGAGCGAGAAACCTTAAAGCAAATTTACCCTTCTTAGGAAAAATTGTTTAAAAAAGATAAACATTTCTAACACTGTCCTCAATTAAAATATCAATAATCATAAAAATACTGTATGTTTTTTAGCTCAGCCTGAAGTTGTACAACATATATTGCACAAACATTGTCATGTCTGACATATATTTTTCTTCTACATGTATAAAACTAACCTTGGCCTGTATTTTATGTCGTAAAAATGCATTTTACTGGCCATAATGAATTACATTTGAATTAATAAACAAATGTATGATTGTATAATACTTTGACATTCTAGATAAATTAGAATTTATCCAAGATTTGGACAAATGTAGTCAGATGTAGAAATGATGCAAAGATATGTAGACAGATACATAAATAATAATAAAATTTGTCCAGAAGAATGAAATTGTGTGGGACAAATGGTGCAAGTGCATTAAGCGACCTATGGCTGCATAATATTAGCTTTTTACAGAACATGTGTTAATTAATTATATGCGCATTTGTTTAGAGCTATTGACAGTAGTCGATTGTTATTAGATTACAGTGAATGTTTGTCTGCTTCCTACAGTGCATGTGTTAATTAAAAGCACACCAGGAGCGACACATTTTCTTCCAACAAGTGAAGGCATATGGTACATACTAAGCCCTGTCCACATAATATTACCTAGTAATCCAAGCAAAATGAGCTTATGCTGTGTTGCACTCTTCCATCTGTTTGTGTCTTACATGTCGCTCTGGAAAACAGTGACACACAAGGACTATATAAATTGATAGTTATAATAAATGCATTATTCCGTATGTAGAATAAGTGGATAGATACTAGAAAAAAAATCCCAATCTGCTCTCAGGCACAGTTCTGTTCCTTCAATTCTATGTGCTATTGCACTCTGGTTTCCATGGAAACCAAAAATGGTAGCCAGGAGTGAAGAGTGTGCAGATGTAGTGAGGAGGCAGGCATGGTATGCTGGCAAAAGGGCTTCAATTAGTTGCACTCAGCATTTCTGAGCTATTAACCATTTACTTACTGGTCTTATAACGACTTATAATGACAGAGTTGTAAGAAAGGATATTTTTATCTTCCCTCAGTTCTATGTCTCTATAAAGGAGTTAATGAATATGTATTATTTCCAGTCTTGGGGAGAAACTAGTTACATGTAACGATGTTACGTAATTTAATTACATTTACATTTACAGCATTTGGCAGACACTCTTATCCAGAGATACTTACAAGTGAGCAATTGAGGGTTAAGGGTTTTGCTCAAGAGCACACTAGTGGCAGCTTAGTGGTGGTGGGGTTCATACCCATGATTTTTCAACACCCTAACCACTGGGCTCCCATCTCCCATTACAAAATAAATGTAACAGTAATACGTTACAGTTACTGACAAAATGTGTAATTAAATTACATTTATTTATGAAAATGTTACAGATTACAAATAGGGTTACATCTGATCAATTTCATATAAAATCAGTTTTTGGATTACTGTAGTGGGGCACTGCACAATACCAGGGCAAGTTAAATTGCACATCCAGTACAGTGGGTGGCAAAAATATATGTGAAAATATATATGAAAAAAACATTTGTAATCTGTAAACTGTACATTTCCAAAGTAAACTTGCCAACACTGTTTATTTATTAGAGCTTTAATAGAATGTGTTGAGGAAAAACCACCACCAAATCAGCATTATACTAGAATGGCAATGTCTAGTTACAAATTAGTTACAGCAAATGTGTTTACAAAACCAAATTCACATGCAATTAGTTATAGAAATGCTTAATTGTGGTGAATTGACAACCTATTATATTGATTATTATTATGTTTGAACTAATCATTTATATATATATATATATATATATATATATATATATATATATATATATAGATATATATATATATAGATATATATATATATATAGATATATATATATCCTCCAATTTACATGACATAATTATTAACTCAGTAAACTGATATGGGTAAAAACCTCAGAATTTTATAATCCTTAAAATTTGGTAGAAATAATAAACTTCTGTTCATTTAAACATTGTCCTTTAACAGTTTAACATTGTCCTGCTGAAATATTCAGGATGTGCACATCTCCTGCCTTTTGAGATTTGCAAATTGTTCTATTTTGATAAATGATGTACTGTAATTTGTTGAATTAATAATAAATTACAGTATACGATCCATATTGATTCCTGGATGCGCTCGGTCAGGTCTCAACCGGAAAAGCAGGATTTTGAATTAAGCACTGATATTTCTGCAGACCGCTCCTGGGTTCTAAAAATAACTTGAAATTTCTCCTGGCAAAAGAATAGTTTTCCACTTTGCCTTCATCCGTTCTAAAGGAGATTTTGTTGCCCAGTTCCAGTTTGTTGACCAGTTTTGTTGCCCAGTTTTAGATGTTGTGGTCATTATAATCAAAATAACAAAAATAATTTCCTTAAAAAATTTCCTCCACATTTACTATGTATTCTATGTTTTATTATGAATAAAATATGAACGTCCCCAGTTTTTTGGATTGTAGATATCTTGAGTTAATTATGAATGTATTGTTGTGGTTTTATGTGTTCCAATGATTTGGAACTGTGTTAAATAAAAAAAGGATGATGCAGATACTTTTTCAAGTCAAGTAGGCTTTTATTGTCATTTCAACAATACACAGTGCAGTTTACAGGGAAACAAAACAAAGTTTCCCCAGGACCAAGACACAGGACTGTACATAAAATCTAAACTAAAATAGAAAGGAAATAGAAGAAAAAGTAATTAGGAAAAAGCAAAGTGCTCATGTGGCAAAAAAGAGGGAGGGGGGGTTAGTGAAGACAAGACAAGACAATAAACACTACACAATAACGACGACCATGTTGTATATATTGTGCAAAAAAGGATTTGTTCCTACGCAGTAAAAGATGAATAGTGTGATATGTAAACATTTGAGCACTCAGTGGTAGGAGTGTGCAAATTAGCAGATTGTGCAAACAGCTTGTTTTTCGGTTTTGTTGTTTGTCCATATAGAGTATGTGTGTGTGTGTGTGTGTGTGTGTGTGTGTGTGTGTATACTCTTTCATGACCAAAGTTAATTGCACAGCAGAGCAATTATCTTGATATTGATAATTAAATGTTCATGTCAGCTGAGAGGAATTATGCAACCAGACCATGTTGACTCACTGTGGCTGCATTAACGGTTCACTTTGTAGTCCTTATTAAGATCTCAGTTTAACAATATGTCGAGTTATATTTTGTTACTTCTGTTTGACTATAATCATAATTATCATAAATTTTAATTACCATAAATTGCTCTCCTGTTTCATTTGAATTTCTATGATATTCAATATACTCAGTAATCTCTAGTTTACTACTTGTCTATTCATTTTTTTAAATAAATTGAATCATCTATGCATGTACGCATGCCTGTTCTAAACAGACAATAGTTTGAATGGTTTAAATAAAGAGCAAGCAGAAAGAATGCTTCGGGTGAATTTTGACTTCTTTCTGATACTTATAATATATGATATACTATACTAATACAATATACAATACTATAATAATTTACAGTACATTATCAGCAAGGATTAGTGATCCTGAGTCAAAAGCAACCATGAATCTCCATCTTCATGTTCGGGATCATGAGCAAGCTCTTTCTGTCTTCATATTTAATTTTTTTATCACTTAATTAGAGGTTACTATTTTTACTTATCAAGTATATTCAGATTTTTATGGTATATGGCTTCTTAATTTCTCCTCTCAAAGTTTGTATGGTAGATTTTGATGCGTTAACGCCTCTTGTGTTTCGTTGATGATTTCACTGAATGTTTAATGGTTTCTTCACAACTTTTATGAATGTTGATCCACCAATGCATTTTATTATGTTCCAAATTGTGCAGTTGGTCATGCGATATATTTGTGCAATAACTGACTTTTCTTAGCTGCAAAATGGCTGGCTGGTGTTGATTTTTTAAAAAGCTAACATAAAGTATATCTATATAAATATTTATAAACATAATAATACAGGCATATTAACAAGAGTTCAGGGTGTCTGAGTTGTTCAAACAAAGCCAAGCTCTACTGGTACTGTACGCATTCTAATTAAGCGTCTAAATACAGTGTGGGAAGAAATTCCTTCTCAGTGTTTTCATGTTGGTCTTCAGGGAGTTGAAAAACCCACCAATCTTTACTGGTGCTCTTCCCAAAGTGAAGTTTTTCATACAGATGCACTTGTCCCTTTGCACCGGAGCAGTTTAGCAAGAGTAATCTTTTCAATCTGTCACGCTAAGGTTTGTCATGTGTGTGAGGCATCATCAGGAGAATGAACGCAGACTATAATCTGGGTAAAGTCTATGAACAGTTTTGTAATCACAATTGACTTTACCATGACCAGGTTTTGCTTTCTTTGGATTAGGAAGCATAATTTCAGCATCTGGCATTATTTTTCACTCTTTTCTAACGCATTATGATTTTCATTAAAAATCTTTGGAATTAGATTTTATTTATAGGTTATTTTCTGCATTTTGTTTGTTTCTTATTTACCATTGCTTCATTGCATTGAGCAATTGTTTATGATCCAGTCATTTGAACGTATAATTTATTAGTAGCAATGAAGCATGAGAAAAATGTAACTCCTTTTTATAAAGGAGTAAACATTGTCAATAACACAATGCATAATTTTAAACAGGAGCCTATAAATGGTGCAGAAACATAAACATTCAAGATAAATATGTAATATTTTGGTTTATTGTTTGGTTTATTTCTAACTAAGTAAATCAATAAATAGATATTTTAAATGTTATTTCAGAACTTTGGCCTCTAATATATATTACTTATTATCATTTTATTTATTTACTATATTTATTACATTTTGCTCACTCAATCTCTTTTTGAGAAATATGCACCAAAACTCTTGATGAAAGCTGTATGTAAAGGTAAGTGATTCATTTATGAAGACAGAATAGGATTGTAATGTCCACACTGTACACCTACTCTTGGCCTTCTGGGCATTAAGCCTTTCAACAAAAACAGGGTTTTTTTTCTTCTTCTTTTCGATGAATAGACACTCAGCTTTTATTTTCATAAGTGCATGTTCAGTACACAAAATGTGAAAGAAATATTTCTCTTTCATTATTTGTAATTAGAGTGCCACTAGAAATGGATTTTTCCCAAATAATATGTTATGTTGCATCACATTTAAGTATACTATGCATTTATTATTATTATTATTATTATTATTACTATTATTATTATTTTATTTAAAATGTAATTTTTGATTTTTATTAGCCTCACTACAGAAATAAATGAAGTCTTAAGAATAGAAAAGTTTAAGACTGTATAATTGATCGAAATTCACCCCCTTCAATTATCACTAGTATTTCATTGTCAATAGCCCATACTAGCTAAATTATTTTTTATTCAATTTGCTTGCAGAATAAATGTCTTATTTTCAGTTGTTTCACACCATGCAAGATCAGACAAGTGCTCCTGTTAGGAAAACAAGTGAAGTGACAAAGAAGCTAAACTTTTTTTTTAAATGTAAAAAAGATTAATAAAATTTACAAAGACAAAAAATGGTAAAGTTGGAGGTTGTCTGCTAAGTTCAACAATATAAAAGTGTGTACAGGTCCAGAATACAGGTCCAAGAGCATTGCCAAATGGATCATTCAACAATTTTCTTGCTTCTGAAATTACTGAAAAGGCAAGACAGTCTTGAATGTTTTAGGTTTGACATTTATGCTTAATTTTCAGATATTTAAAAATGTACACTAGACTTGTTAAAAAGACAATTATTTTTAAAGAGTTAAACCCAAAAGAGTCATCTATAGCAGATATTTTCTTCATGATTAAAATGAGAAAAGAAATAAAAGCATTGTTTATTAAATAGTTCCATTTAGCATGTCCTGTAAAAGAAAAGAAACAGCTGCTGTTCTAACACACAACAATGTGGCTGAACAAACTACTGTAATTAGGTGTCAGAAACATTGTGAGATCTGTGTAGAAAAACCCTAAAAACAAAACCAACAACCCCAACAAACAAGATGAACCTTAGAATGATGATCAACAAATGTAAAGACAACCCACAAAACACAAAGCATTAATAACCTTTATAGGATCTAGAAGGTCAGGCTGAAATAGAGAAAGAAATAGAAATATGGTCATAAATGCTTTTAAACAAAAAGAAAAAACAAACATATAGATTTGCTAACTGGAATGAAAAACCTAGGACAAAAATATCAATGATAACACAACAAAAAATAATGGTTAGGCGGTCATGGTTAGGGTTAATCTAGACTGGCCATGTGTGTCATCAGATCTTAGACAAATTCAAACTGAATTAAAAAAACACAAACAAACAAAGAAAAAATAAATATACCTTGATTTCCATACGGGGACTTTTTACTATTACTTTTGATAACTTCTGAAATTATTCTGATTACAATTTTGTATGCAAGTCTTTAGTTATCCTTATTGTGCTTTTAAATCATTTTATAATGCTTATAGTAAGTAATAATTAATAATTGAATTATTTCATTTGCATTAACAATTTCTTCAGTGTTGTAATAGCTCTAGAATGGGTCTAGAAAAACACTGGGTATATAAAGTCACTCTGAATAATAATAATAATAATAATAATAACAATAACAAATTTAGGTGTTTTATTTCAAATGTTTATCTTACTTTTTTCTCTGCTTGTTGAGTTAACCTTTTTTCAGCTGCAATATTTCTAACCAATTGGTACTGGAATTGTTTTGGTCTACAGGAGTATCATGCTCAGCTGGAAGAGATGCGGGTTTCCATTCGTCAGTTAGAGGAAAACCTTTCGGCTGCTCGGCGTCGTAGTGACTTATATGAGTCTGAGCTGAAAGAGTCTCGTCAGACCAGCGAGGAGCTGAAAAGGAAAGCAGCAGACTACCAGCAGAAGATCCAGAAGGTCAGATCAATTCATACCGTGGGGCTAAAGATGAATACACTTAATACAGAGGCAAATACAAAGAAGGTCACTTCTTAATGTAGTTGCATTTTGATAGGCCAAAGAACAAGGCAAGGCAGAGATGGAAGAGCTCCTCACTAAACTGCAGAAGGTTTGTCATTTTTATTTGAAGTTCAATAGGTTTTGCTGTGCTTTAAACACAGATTGTAATGTATTTTTCATATTTGCTCAGACCAATGAAGAGCAACAAGCAAAGATTGAGGAACTTCAGGACAAGCTAGACAAGGTATTGATAACCACTTTACTTCAGAAATGCCTTTACCGTTTACTGTTTTGTATTCTTTATTATATGAAATAATGACATAATAGTCTCTAATTATAATAATTATAACTAATTATAATAGTATCTTTCAGAAGTAGTTATTATATATTACCAAGTGTAGTTATAAAATTGTCTTAAATATTGATATGAGACTTATTTGCTTTACGATTGGTCTCAGGCAGTGAAAGCGAGTACTGAGGCCACAGAGCTCCTGCAGAATGTCCGTCAGGCTAAAGAACGTCTGGAACGGGATGTGGCACGACTACAGACCAGAGAGGACTCCACTGACAGCCTGCGCAGACGCTTGCGTGAGACAGAGGTTAGATATATGATACTTGACGAGCTCTTAAACAGAGTATATAGGCAATCAAATATTTAGTTTGTTAATTTAATGGGGCAAATAATATAATAATATGACATGGAAAGGACGTTACCATTTATTTTTACCACCTCAAGCAAGAAAAATACATGCCGAAAATTTAAAATATTTGTCTAATTAGTAAATATGAAAACAAGTAATGTCAAGACCAGCTTTGAAATAATATAATCTGCTTAAACCTAAAAATAGAAATAAAGACAAATCATGAACAACAGGAATGTTTTTTACAATGGTTTTGCACCTTTAATCGCTTGTGTGTGATTGAGAAGGATGGCAGAAAAACGCTGGAGAATCAAATAAAAAGGCTTGGAGATTGTGGAGCGCAGGGAGAGCAAACTCAAAGAGGATATCCAGACCAAATCACAGCAGATACAACAGATGGCTGATAAAATCATGGTAAGGGACAGCAGGTCACCTACTGTTAGACAAGCACACACATACCCTTTGTCTTTTCTGTCTGACTGAGCAGTGGCCTGTACTGCTCCCTCTACAATATGTTATGTGTGCCTCTCTCAGTTCCAGAAGGGGAAGACTATAACCATGAATTTACTTATTTAATAGTTATATATATATATATATATATATATATATATATATATATATATATATATATATATATATATGTGGTGTGTGTGTGTGTGTGTGTGTGTGTGTGTGTGTGTGTGTGTGTGTGTGTGTGTGTGTGTGTGTGCATGCTAGTTTCCATATTAAATGACATTATTTACAAGCCAAAGAGAATAAATAAAGTAAATGTCCAACCCATTCGGCTCTCTTTGAGATAGAGAGAATCATAAATAGATATATTTATATATAAATAGAGAATTGCTATGCTGGAACATAATTAATTTATGCCCCTTACTGCTGTGGAGGAATTGGCTTGATTACACTACGAGTAAGGTACAGTCATTTTCTGTGTTAATTTGAATGGATTTTTCTTTTGTTTAAATACCAGGAACTAGAGGAGAACTTGCGTGAAACACAAGGCACAGCTCAACGCATGGAGACTCATCTGGAGCAGAAAGAGAAATTATACGAGGACAAGATTAAGGTTGTGCATTAGACAATATAATGCTATTGCTGTTAAACATTTAAGTTTTAGACATTATTAACTTGTGAGAAATTAGCAATGTACCAATCCAATGATACCAAACCAATGTACCAATCTAATGATACCAAACCAATGTACCAAACCAATGATAGTGTATTTATTGTAATTATGTGTCTTATATGAAGTAGCCCATAACACTGAATCTAGGGATGAGTATAGTAGATTCATTAGTTATATTAGTTATTTAATGTTGGCTCATGTGCAGTTAAAGGATTTCGTGATTTATATATCACCTGTTCCTGGAAATCGACAGAAATGTTATTGATCCAGGTGAGTCAGTGCGTATAAAAACATATATTAAGTTTTGAATAATCTCCATATTGTTTAATAATAAATATAATTTTGTATCTTTAAATGTTCCAATACTGTATACAAATTTCAGCGAGGTTCATGAAAGATTGTTTGCATATAACTAATATAAAGCAGGTTAAACTGTATCCCAGTAGATTGTGCAGTGCATTATACCATTTATCTTTATGCTTCAGAAGTATCTGATATCCTGTATCATTTCAAATATTAATTTAACACACTGTATGAGTGACTCTTGATTTATGTCATGATTAAAAGGTTTTGGAGACCCAAATGAAGGTAGATTTGGCTGATAAAGGGTTGCTGGAATCAAAACAGGATGTATATGAGGAGGAAGCTCGGGAGAAAAGCAAGTTGATCAGTGAACAGGCGGCGGTAAGTTGTAAAAAAAATATACAAAATACAAAATCTGAAGGTGGCTGTTGGTAGGGGTGCCTTATTCACTGTTGCACTGGTGAGGGCACAGCTGTATATGTTACTAAGCGTGACAGTAAAGATGTATAAGATTAAAATTAAAGGCCTGAACTCACGCTGGACGCTACACTAGGACGCTGAGCCTAGACTTCAGTCTACAGTCAGTGACACTTCCTGGAATAAACCAGACTCTCATTTGGCATTGTGTAAAGAATCCCTCTGTGAATTGTAAGATGGGGTATAAATACACACATTACGGAACATGGAAATCAAATATATATTTGAACTAAAAAAAAAATGTGAAGCAGTAACCAATGATTGCATTTTTTTCTTAGGCCTGTAGGTGGTGCTGCTGTATTCAAATAAAACCCAAAATAAACTTCTTATAAACGTCTGTTAAATGCAATTAAATGATTTGGACACCGGAAATGAATCCTTTTGTTTGTTTGTTTATCTTTGATAATACGATACAATAATAAATACAAGTCCTGATTACTGCATTATACATGCCTCTTACTCTTACAGACTATCAGTGCAATGGAGTCAAAGATGAGCAGCTTGGAGCAGAGGATCGCTGAGCTCTCCGAGGCTAACAAACTGGCAGCCAACAGCAGTATTTACACTCAGAAGAACATGTGAGTCCAGAGTGAGCCATCTATAATTTTATTGTATTGAGTTTTATAAAACTCAAAATTTGACAAATGTATATTGTTACCTTGAAGGTGTTTTCGCATTGTTTTAAGCAAACTATAAAACAAAAAGAAATTGAGGAAAATAAAGGGTATTTGCTCATGCATGCAATCCTGCCAATTTAGATTCAGTTTTGTTCTTCTGCTCTTTCAGTCTACCTGATTATTAATATGCCATTATGGTCTTCTCTGAAAAAAAAGTTGATGGAAAAGCAGTTAACTGTGGGTTTAAATTGCTGCTTGAGGGATTAAAGTAGAGTTTCATTGTAAAACATCAAGCACATAGAAAGAAAGTGGATCATTCTGGGGTTATAGGAAAAAAACTGTATGTAAATCTAATGTAAATCATCCTTCAAACATTTGCAATGTAACCTTTAAATACTATTTTTAAATAATTATAGCATACAATATAAAAACATACAGAACTATGCAAGTTTTAGCATCAGAAACCTGGAATATTATTACAATTGCTATGATCCTTTTTGCTGTTGTCCAGGAAAGCCCAAGAGGAAATGATATCTGAATTAAGGCAGCAAAAATTCTACCTGGAATCGCAGGCGGGCAAACTGGAGGCCCAGAATGCAAAGCTTGAGGAACATCTGGAAAAGATGAGTCAACAAGAACAAACCAACAAGAGCCGTGTGCTGGAGCTGGAGGCCAGACTTAGGGAGGTATTAAAGGATTTTTCCCCTACGCATTGTTATTTCTATCATCTCTAAAATCGTGTTGGATGATCGGACAAAAAAGTGGTCAGTCATGAATGATGCCTTTGTTTAACACATCTTAAGACATTGTAGTTTTACTACTGGAAAACCTTTTTTGAGATTTCATGCTGGCACAGGTGGGCAGCATTGCCACTGATTTTCTAATGTTACTCTTTACTCTAGTTACAAGCTAATGTTACTTGTTACTCTTTATAGTAACTAGTAACTTCTTTTACAAAGCATTTCTACCTCTGCTCATGTAAGTTACCTCCCACAATCATGCATGTAGTGTGATTGGCTCTGCTAAATTTCCAAATGTGTCCAAAATGTGTTTGCGAGTGTGTGTGTGTGTGTGTGTGTGTGTGTGTGTGTGTGTGTGTGTGTGTGTGTGTGGTACGGAAGTAAAAAAAAAAAAAACCCACAATTCAGTATCAATAGATGAAAGAAACAGCATTTCCAACAACCAGTAATATGTGCCATGTCATAAAGCCCTGATTAAATGATTGTTCATTCATTATTGATCTTCTTTTCTTGAAGTTTCAGATTCACAGACTCACTTTGATTGACACATGGAGCTCTTTAGCATATCTGTCAGCTTTTTCTGTTGACAAGAAGACTATAATAATGAAGTGATTAAAAGTAGAAGTGAAGTTTATAAGCTAAAGAGAGCAGTGGTATTATTCTGTATAATTATTCTGTTTACTTTATTAGATCGGCCTGGAACATGAGGAGCAGAAGCTAGATTTAAAGCGGCAGGTCTCAGAGCTGACACTGTCCTTACAAGAGAGAGAGTCTCAGATCAGCAGTCTGCAGGCTGCACGTCATGCATTGGAAGGCCAGTTACAGCAGGCGAAGACTGAGCTAGAAGAGAACCACTGCTGAGGCAGAGGAGGAAATCACTGTTCTCCGGGTGAGATAACATTTATAAAAATTAAAAAAAAAGATGGATTCTGATTCTTTATAGATCTCATGAGGATGCAGTATAAATAATATTTCACTGTATTTCTTTCCAGAACTTTACAGCAGAGCCTGAGAAAGGCTTGTCCTATATTACCTCTTTTATTTGCAGTAGTAGTTTGTTTGTAGATTTGCATGAGCAGTTAAACATTACGGGAATTCACAAAAGAGGAACTGAACATACCATACCATGAATTACTAAGCAAACAGTATATTTATCTCATCCACTCACAAGCATACTATAATTTATTAGATTGTTAAATATCTCTGGATATAAAATATACATACAGAAAACCCATTTAAAATAAATAACCAGAAAGTTAAAAGAAAACTTAATATCAAACTCTTTAATGTGAAAGTTATACATAAGTGAAAAGAGAAGGGGGTTTTACTATTCTAAAGTGTCTTTATCTTATTTACAAAGTTCTATATTGACAGTCATATTGACATGACTTCCTTCCAAAGAAAGGAACAAATATAAAGATATAGTACAGGCATCTTTTTACATGGATTGTGTTTTCCTAACTTACACTAGTACTGGTTCGAGTGACAGATTCCAAACCCCACAATGTGATTTCATGTCACATACAAAGAACAAAATAAAAAAAAAGAATCATAAATCATAAATTATGGGCACGGTGGTTTAGTGGTTAGCACGTTCGCCTCACACCGCCAGGGTCCGGGTTCGATTCCCGTCTCGGTCATGTGTGTGTGGAGTTTGCATGTTCTCCCCGTGCCTCAGGGGGTTTTTCTCCGGGTTCTCCGGTTTCCTCCCCCGGTCCAAAAACATGCACGGTAGGTTGATTGGCACCTTGGAAAATTGTCCCTAGTGTATGAATGTGTGTGTGTGTGTGTGTGTGTGTGTGTGATGGGTTGGCATTCCATCCAGGGTGTATCCTGCCTTAATGCCCATAGACGCCTGAGATAGACACAGACTCCCCGTGACCCGAGGGAAGATCGGATAAAGCGCTAGAAGATGAATGAATGAATGAATGAATCATAAATCGGAGCTATTATCACGGTACATGTGTGCAGGCAGGTCTTGTTCTTGTTCAATGAGGTAAAACAGCAACCATTACAGAATTTGAAGAATTCTCTTCACATTTACAATGTGGTTACTATTTTTATTTATTTGTTAGTTTTGCCAAACGTATAGTCAAATTTATGTATGTGTGTAATTAATTACATGTATGTAACATTAGGACTGTAATTTCTGTCAGGGTATGGTGTTTGATCTGTTCACAAAATGTAAAATATTGAACAAAACCAAAATAACAATGAGAAAGATCATTAATTTTACAGTTGCAAGATAGTCATTTTTAAACTATAATAAAAAAGTGAGTAGACTCTTAGTGTGA
The DNA here is from genome assembly GCA_030449085.1 of Kryptopterus vitreolus. Lineage (NCBI taxonomy): Eukaryota > Metazoa > Chordata > Actinopteri > Siluriformes > Siluridae > Kryptopterus > Kryptopterus vitreolus. Next base: position 3,200,348 of record JACRUU010000012.1, read on the forward strand.
GAATTTTGTGGTCATGATAGCTCATCAATTACATGTATGTATTATACTGACAAATACACGTTTAAAATCCTGCAAGTAAATCATTAACCCTTCGCCCATTATACAATATTAGTCCAATAGTTACATTATTTACGTACTATTATAGTGAAGTAGTAGCTTAGTGGTTAAGGTGTTGGACTCTGGACCAGTAGATCGTAGGTTCAAATCCCACCACCACCAAGCTGCCACTAGTGGGCCCTTGAACAAGGCCCTTAACCTGCAATTGCTCAGTTGTAAGTCACTCTTGATAAGGGCGTCTGCCAAATGCTGTAAATGTAAATGTTTAAATAGCAATCCTGAAAAAAAATCAACTCTTCTAGCTAATGCTTTTATGGAAGAACAAATATCCAGCTTCTTATAATTAGTGGGTGTACTTATAGCCAGGATTATAATTAATTATATATGAACTAAAAATAGAGAAACTAACAATTCTTCAGAAAAATCTTCAGTCAAGGATTTTTATTCACTCGCAGTCTGTGGTTACAATATATACAGTAAATGGATTCCAATTAAATGTCCTTTAATTTTCTTTGCTCTCCTCATGAAAATTATGTGTTATTTCAATTTATTTCATGGGATGTCAGTTTACAGATTAAGAACTTGTATAAGATGTTCAAAATTAACAAAGGCTTTGATTAAATAATCACATTTTAATCGCACATGTAATCAAAAGTATAAATGAATACTTTTCATATTTCTAATACTCATAACAGATGTTATAAATATAGAAATTTCACTCAAAATCTTTCCATTTAATACGATTACAAATAATTTCATGTTTATTTCAAATTGGAAAGTATTCTTTTAATATTAATTTCTTATTCAATTCAATGTTATTTTTTTAAATGGGGATTTTAATTGTGAAATATGGAATATGGCTCCATTAAGAATTATGTTCCTGTTGTGTAGCTTTCCATATGAACATATATGTATATGTGTGTGTATGTGTGTGTGTGTGTGTGTGTGTTTAGGTTACATACAGTAATATACAGAAATATACAATAATGTAGTGAGGAGCGTATACCTGTTGTTTGTGAATGCGCAGCTAGAAGGTGTAATTCGGGGAAATTTAGGAAGTGATGCTGTGCTTCTTGTTAATAAAACACATCTAAACTCTTCCACAAAAAGTGGGGCAAAAATGTATTCTATTAAAAAAGTAGATATAACGTATAATAGATGAATGTATGTATATTAAGTTGTGATTTACGAATGTTCCAAATATGTTATCCGGCTGCATTTAACTTTTTACTATTTCTTTTATTGGCTTGTTTTTACTGTCACTTTTCGCTAACATCGCCTTAGATATCATAACATTCCATCACAGCTCAGATTCATTATATTTGACATTTATATCTTTGTATTTAAACAGTATTGTATTTACTCAGTATTTAAACATTTTGGTCCCTATTTTTAATGTAGCATTATTTTCTTTTCTTTTTTTTGTTAAGGCTCATCGCGATGAAATCCAGCGGAAGTTTGATGCCCTGAGAGATAGCTGTGCGGTATGTTTTTATGTCCATGTATTAAATTATTCAAAGTCAAGTTGCCAGATTTTGCTATTTTGTTTTCAAGACAGAATTGCATTTCTGCTTTCATTCTGATGTTTTAATGTTTTTTAAATAAATGTTGCACTTGCTTGGGTTGATTTTTCTCCCCTTCACCAAAGCAAATGGATGACGAGGAAATAGTTCTTTTGAATTCAACATTTAATAAACAAAGGTTGTTTATTGTAAGGTACCTGTGTTATTGTTAGATTGTATATTTCAATTCATTGTGCCTCTAAAAAATATAAAAGTGGTTAATTGACCTAAAACTGATTTACGGGTTCATTTGTTGTTTGTGTCAAGAATGTATAAGAAAAATAGAATGGAGGACACACATCTCCTGAAACAATGTTTGTGCAGATTACTGTTCTGTTCGAGGTAATGCTTTGTCAGCGTAATTATGAAGGTATACCACAAAATCTTTTGCATCAGACTTTTATATTTAAACAGATACAATTATAGAAAAACAAGATTTTGTCACGGGCACGGTTGCGTAGTGGTTAGCACGTTCGCCTCACACCGCCAGGATCCGGGTTCGATTCCCGTCTCGGTCATGTGTGTGTGGAGTTTGTGCATGTTCTCCCCGTGCCTCAGGGGGTTTTTCTCCGGGTTCTCCGGTTTCCCCCGGTCCAAAAACATGCACGGTAGTTGATCCTCCCCCGGTCCAAAAAAGGTTAATTGGCACGGTAGGTTGATTGGCGGTTGGAAAAATTGTCCCTAGTGTATGAATGTGTGTGTGTGAATGTGAGTGTGTGTGTTGTGTCCTGCGATGGGTTGGCATTCCATCCAGGGTGTATCCTGCCTTAATGCCCATAGACGCCTGAGATAGGCACAGGCTCCCCGTGACCCGAGGGAAGATCGGATAAAGCGGTAGAAAATGAATGAATGAATGAAAGATTTTGTCACACCTTCAGTCTTGGTTTAAAAATTGTCCAAGTCCATATTGTACTGACTTTTCTATATCTCACTATCACAAATAAAAGCTAAATTAAAGGCTTTCATTTGGGACAGTTAATCAAGTAAAGTCTTGCAATTACTTTGGGTATTTCTTCATTGTTATTTAATTTCTAAGTCATTTTTCTTCTTATCTTGTTGCCCTACTTTTACTGTCCTCCCACACACAAGCTGTTTGAGTGCTTTCACTATGGCTCAGGACCAGTCAGTGCCACATTGTGTGACAGCACTACCATGTTGTTTCATTCTGAAGTTTGTTTCTTGTGTACCGTTCGTAATCAAATATAATCAAAATATTCTATATATTTGATTGACTTAAATATATAAATGAAATATACAAAGTAAAACAGTGGTCCTGGCAGCAATAACCCTGAAATACATAATCAAAGCAAAAGGCAGTTCAATAAGATATTTGTGATTGGGTTTGAATACGGAACACATTTGCCATGATGCTCTTTAATTAGCTTATGCAAACTCACAACATTTCAGTCAGGCCACTGCTCATGTATGATCTCAAATGATATATCCTGCTCCCTGAACCTTTTTTAACCTATATAATTCTTCTATTGTCATCTTCAAACATGTCATGCCATCAGGGACGACAAAAATGGGAAATGGAAAAATGGGAAAAGCTGGTAGAAGAATAGAAAAGCCTTTTATTTGTCACATATACATTACAGCGCAGTGAAATCTTTCCCTTGCATATCCCAGCTAGTTTCAGCTAGGGTCAGAGTGCAGGGTCAGCCATGGTATGGTGTCCCTGGAGCATAGAGGGTTAAGTTCATTTCTCAGGGACCCAATAGTGGCAGCTTGGCAATACTGGGGCTGCCAACCTTCTGATCAGTAGCCCAGCGCCTTAACCACCAAGATACACCCTCTCCAAATTGTACTGGTTATTAATGGTACCAGTATTAATGCTGGTTATGTAGTCTATTACTATGGGAGAGGGACAATCTGTCCGTGGGAATCCCTTCATGCTGAAAATTGATGCTAAAGGGTAAACCAGTGCATCAAAAATGTTAGGAGTGAGATTGTGTTCGAAACAGAGGAAGATATTTTCCATGACCACAGCATATATAGCCCAAGTTATTAAATACATGAGAAGCTAGTCATTGCATTAGTTTCCATTAAATAACATGTTACCAGTTAAATCATATTAATCACAAGCAAGCAATAATTATCTAATGATAGGCTCCTACCTATCTGTTTTAATAAAATACTGACTTTCAATGTATCTTAATAAAAATACAAATTGTACACCTCAACACTGCATTATCCAAGATCAGCATAACAGTCTATTCAACAACATCGCTTCTTCTGCAGAATAAATGTAAAAATGCAAAATGTAACAGTCATTGTCCGTTAATGTACCGTAGTACATCTATTGCTTTATAAACGGAGTTACATAGAGCGTAAACGTTCCATATATCTTTGATGATCAGTAAAACCAAAAAGTAGCCAGAAAATGAATTAAATACAAAAGCAAAGTACATTTATATTTGACACCATTGTTGATTTGTTTATCTTAACGTGTCGGTTCTTTTTAGGTGATAACGGACCTGGAGGAGCAGCTGACTCAACTGACGCAGGAAAATGCAGAGTTAAACAGGCAGAACTTTTACCTTTCCAAGCAGCTCGATGAAGCCACAGACGAGAATGAAGAAAGATTGCAGCTTAGCCAAGAGGTGGATCGCCTGCGCAGAGAGGTGGCTGACAGAGAGATGCACCTCAACAACCAGAAACAAGTAAACACACACATACGTATGCACATGCACAATTACATACACAATGCATTCTTTCTACTTTTACAATAGCTTTTTGAAAGTCACTTTCAATGTTTTATAGAAATACTTGATTGGCTGGTTTGTGGAAATGCAGCCACACACCCAAACAAATGCACAAATGATAGAAACAGAGAAAAGGAGTCACTATTCTTAATTCCTCTACAAGGGATGCCTGACAAGTTTGAAAATAATGCAATATGTTTCCTTTGTTTCACAGCATCACAGAAAAAAATTGTGTATAGAAGAGCAGAGGCTGAGCAAAATGTGTCTGTGTGTGTGTGCATGTGAGAAAAAGAGAGAGAGAGAAATTGAGCCAATGCATGTGTGTGGGAGGCAGATCTTGTGGGTGTGCGCTGTCTCAATGCTGGCTGTTGTATAACACAAGCGAATGGTAATCATAGGCACTTGTGGGAAGGAGAAATGTGTCATCAACACTCTCAGGTCCCCTCTGCTCAGCTTTGTTGGACATTGCAGGGGCATATACACATGGATATATATGGAGCATCTTTTCACATTCCTTTTCTCTTTCTCAGCTTCTTTCCTTCTTATTACTGTGTAATTTGTCATTTTGATGTGTAGGATTTTAAACAGTCCAATTAAAAGCTGTTACAGAGAATCCAATTAACATTAAGATTAGCATTACGTTAATCTTAGAGATGTGATATAGCTGGGGTTTAGGGTAACATATTATTATTATTATCATTCTATAATTAATAATCCAAGGTTTCTCTAGATTATTATGTAATAATATATAATATTAAATGTAGCAATTTATATATGTATTATTATATTATATATGGTTTGTAACATATATTGTATATTTAAGCATTATACTTAAACACTGAGTTTAATAATGCATTAGTGAAACTCAGAATACTCTTGCACATTCTACACACGTTTTAATCATTTCCCCACAAAAATAAAACAAAATTATACATTTTTAATAAAAAATTATAAAATAATATTATTAAAATTATAATAATATTAACAATTACAGTAAAACATCAGACCCAAAGGAAGAGTTCATAAGAGTTATTTTTATTTGCCCTTAGCATAGTAAAAAAAAAAAAAAGGTAAAATTTCAAAACAAAAGATGTTGCAACTTTACAGCTCACCCACGGCAGTCTGCTTTCTCTTTTACTCGGCTCATAGCAACATGCCACACACACACACACACACACCACACACACACACACACACACACACAAACACAACAACACACACACAAACACAAACAAACAACACACAAACACACACACACACACACACACACATTAAGCTCACTATTCAGACAGAAAGAGACAGAAAGTTCACATAACCATAAGTCTGACACTGTTAATTACTTATAGCCTGTGTCTCAATGCTTCGCTTCCACTGAAGACAACCAAATGTTACATACTCCATTTAATGTGACAGACTGCAACACCACAGATTACCTCTTAATGAATAATCAATAAGTCAGGATGAATTAGTAATCTGCGAGTGGGTGTACTTACTGTGTGTGTATGTGTGTGTGTGTGTGTGTGTGTGTGTGTGTGTGTGTGTTGTGTGCGTATAGAACATAGAGACTCTGAAGACGACATGTACCATGCTGGAAGAGCAGGTGTTAGAGCTGGAGACTCTGAACGACGAGCTGTTGGAGAAGGAGAGGCAGTGGGAGAGTTGGAGGACAGCACTGGAGGAGGAGAAAGACCAGGCAGAACGCAGGGCTCGAGAAATACAGAGACAGCTGGACAATGAAAAACAAAATAGGTTATGATCCACAAGTCCATATAAGCACATATTTCAGTGCACAGTTCTGTAACTCTCTTGTTCGGTCTTTATTTAGGTTACGTGCTGATCAGCGCAACTCTGAGTCTCGTCAGGCTGTTGAGCTGGCAGTAAAAGAGCACAAGGCTGAAATCATTGTACTGCAACAGGCCTTAAAGGACCAGAAATTGAAAGCAGAAGGCCTCTCTGATACAGTAGGTCTTTGAATTGTTTCTCATATATGGCAAGAAGACACCCATCCAAATGGTGTAAAAAAACCTTTTGAATTAGTTAACAAATAGTCTGAACACCAACATGTTTTAGGAGGTGAAATGATTTAAATAGTACAAACCGGATTCCAAAAAAGTTGGGACACTATACAAATCGTGAATAAAAACTGAATGCAATGATGTGTAGGTGCCAACTTCTAATATTTTATTCAAGAATAGAACATAAACACACGAAACAAAAGTTTAAACTGAGAAAATGTACCATTTTAAGGGAAAAATATGTTGATTCAGAATTTCACGGTGTCAACAAATCCCAAAAAAGTTGGGACAAGGACATTTTCACCACTGTGTGGCATCTCCCCTTCTTTTTACTCCCCTTCTTACATGCTTTTTACAACACTCAACAGACGTCTGGGGACAGAGGAGACCAGTTTCTCCAGTTTAGAAATAGGAATGCTCTCCCATTCTTGTCTAATACAGGCCTCTAACTGTTCAATCGTCTTGGGCCTTCTTTGTCGCACCTTCCTCTTTATGATGCACCAAATGTTCTCTATAGGTGAAAGATCTGGACTGCAGACTGGCCATTTTTCGCTGGGTAACACCTTTCTGATATTGCTCCACTATCTTTCTGCGCAACATTGTGGGAATTGGTGATCCTCTACCCATCTTGGCTTCTGAGAGACACTGCCACTCTGAGAAGCTCTTTTTATACCCAATCATGTTGCCAATTGACCTAATTTGTGTTAATTGGTCTTCCAGCTCCTCGTTATGCTTAAATTTACTTTTTCCAGCCTCTTACTGCTACTTGTCCCAACTTTTTTGGGATTTGTTGACACCATGAAATTCTGAATCAACATATTTTCCCTTAAAATGGTACATTTTCTCAGTTTAAACTTTTGTTTCGTGTGTTATGTTCTATTCTGAATAAAATATTAGAAGTTGGCACCTACACATCATTGCATTCAGTTTTTATTCACGATTTGTATAGTGTCCCAACTTTTTGGAATCCGGTTTGTATTTTGTCTGAAATTGTTAATTTCTGTTACTTTCCTTTAGCTGAGTGACCTGGAGAAGAAACACTCCATGCTGGAGATGAATGCACGTAGTCTGCAGCAGAAACTGGAGACTGAGCGAGAGCTTAAACAGAGGCTGGTGGATGAGGTACACTATAGGTGTTTTGCTGAGAAGTTAAGCTTCTATATTAGTGAGGATGTTTGTGTCTGGACTTACAGTCAGTTCTGGAGTAATGGCATACATCAGGGGTGGCCAACTAGTAGGAGGCTAAGAGCTACTTTTTTTTCTGTGTTACTGCAAAGAGCACTGTGTCATACACATGGGTACACATGAACATCATCTCATTCCCATTGACGCATGTTATGTGAAAGCTCCTAAAGAGCCGCATGAGGCTCGGGAGCCACGGGTTGGCCAGGCCAGGCATACATACTGTAAATTTAGTGGGGTTGGTGAAAATGCACCACCAACAACCAAATAAACCTATTTGTTCCCAAGTAGCATTTTTAACAATAACTGTTTCTTGCTATATTTATTATATATCAATAATAAGAGTAATTAATGAGCCGGCAGGCAGGACAATCGTCAACAACTGCAAAAGGGCATAGCCAGGGTAAGACAAAGAATAATCCAATAAAGAGGCAAAAACAAACATAAACAAACAGTCCTTTGTCAGAGAAAACATGAAACTTGGCAAAGATATGGGAACATATGCTGGCATAGACAAAATAACATACCATTTGTATGTTATATTCAGCAATGTGGTAGAATATGTATGTGGTGGAGTAAATAGTGCTTCAGCAGGAAACAGGAGGAGTTGGAACTCGGTTCACAGACAGGGGTTTCTGGGAAATGTAGTTCTTTAAGGGATGGTTCATTCATTAATTCATTCATTCATCTTCTACCGCTTTATCCAATCTTCCCTCGGGTCACGGGTCGCTGTGCCTATCTCAGGCGTCTATGGGCATTAAGGCAGGATACACCCTGGATGGAATGCCAACACACATCGCAGGACACACACACACACACACACACACACATTCATACACTAGGGACAATTTTCCAGGTGCCAATCAACCTACCGTGCATGTTTTTGGACCGGGGGAGGAAACCGGAGAACCCGGAGAAAAAACCCTGAGACATGGGGAGAACATGCACAAACTCCACACACACACGTGGCCGAGACGGGAATCGAACCTGGACCCTGGCGGTGTGAGGCGAACGTGCTAACCACTAAACCACCGTGCCCCTTGGGATGGTTCAGATGCCTTATAATAACCTTTATGACGAGTTTCTCAACTCATCTACCATAACATAGTTGTGGATTGGTGAAGGACCTGGAGAGCAAAGTGGGTGGATCCTGAAACCATGACTGGCAGCAGGAACATGAATCCTGGAGGAGCTGGCGAGGCAGGAAGAACTATGGAACTATAGTATTCTATGCAGAGCCAGTGGGACAGGCAACCTTCGCAAAGCCAGTGGGAACCAGGGATGATCAGATAATCCAGGAAACCAGGCTGGGTCTGGCTCGATGCCTTGAGGTGGCTCTCGATCATGCTTGTGGGCTTGAGGTGTCTCCGGATCGGGCTTGTGGTGGCTCTGGATCCAGCTTTTGGACTTGGACTGGCTCAGAATCAAGTATAGAGAAGTGTGCCACAGAAACACACAGAATGGCGACCTCTTTAAACAGTAAATGCCATCTTGAACAGGGGCACGTGGCTATGGCCACTGGCCATCTTGGTGCTGTGGCTCTGGTCACAGGGCTCTTGAACATAGTGGGGCCCAGCTTAAACAGGTATTCTGGTAGTGAATTTGGTGTGGCATCCATCTTGGACAGGAGTTCTGATGTGGCAGCGATCTTGAGTATGACGTAGTGGCTATCTTGGACCAGGAGTCTTGGCAGGTGGCCATCTTAGGTTGAGGCTCTATTGTGTTTTAACAGCTTTTACAGAGTTGTCTAATTAACACCAAACACAAAGATAGGAAATAACTGGGGTTTTAGGGTTGTCTAATATTTCATGTTAGCACTGGGAAGCAGGAATGTTACGACAACAATAATAATAATTGCATTTATTCAATGTAAATAACTCAAGACCGTTCTAGTCTTGGGGCACAGTGGCTTAGTGGTTAGCATGTTCACCTCACACCTCCAGGGGCTGGGTTTGATTCCTGTCTCCGTCCATGTGTGTGTGTGAAGTTTGCATGCTTCCCCATGCCTCTGAGTGTTTTTCTCAGGTTCCCCAAAAACATGCAATATAGGTTGATCAATCACTTGGAAAAATTGTCCCTCGTGTGTGTGTCCTGTGATGGGTTGGAATTCCATACAGGGTGTATCCTGCTTGATGCCCTAAGATAGTTATATAAACCGGATAAAGTGGTAGAAGATGAATGAATGAATGTTCTCCTCAAGAAACTTTTGGCGCTTCCAAATTATGTAATTATATACAATATTGCAATAAAATAAAACCATTTACCTTGTAGACTTGTAGAACAGTAGACTCAGGATAAGAGTTTAAAATCAGATACATATTATTTCAAAACCAGCAGCGTTACAGCTCACCCATGGCAGCCTGTTTTCTCTTGTATTCAGTTCATAGCAGCACACATACCCACACACAGTTCACTGTTCAGAGAGAGATAGTGAAACAAAGAGAAAGCACAGAGAGTTTACATAAACATGGCCCTGTTTATTTACACATCCAACACGTTTCCAAAAAGTTTCACTTACAATGTGTAACAAGATTATGGATCCTGCCTTGTAGGGGAAACTGTAGTGTGTCCCTGGAAGACCTAAAAGAGAACAGAGCCAAGTTCCCACTCCAACGCTTTTAGTCTCAGTATGCTAAATATGAGCAGATATGTTTTATCTTATACTATCGTGACTATAAGGGTAAGAAAAGTGGGCTTCAGGTAATACGTGTCTGTGTGGTGGCCCCCTGAAGTGTGTGTGTGTGTGTGTGTGTGTGTGTGTGTGTGTGTGTGTGTGTGTGTGTTAGAAGGAATTATTCACATCCCACGGTCCTAACCCTGATAGTATATTGACATGCCCCTACCCCAGAGTGACGTCCAATAACCACAAACTGCCTTATCCATTAACAACTGGTCGTTTATTACTCTTTATATTTTTAACCTAAAGTTCCCTCTAATAAGCTGGCTCAGGTAAAAAAAAAAAAAAAAGAAAATTTATTCCACAGACGAGGCACAACAATAACATCAAATCAACACTTCTTCCATTCAAGACAACAGAGAATGTTTCAAGATCTGAACAAACTCTCAACAGTTCCATTCAATCAGGTCACTGTGAATAAATGTACAACCCGTGACTCCTCACAACAACTGCGGCAAACTAACACATTATTCAGTTCCCACACCAAGCAATTAGTTATTTGTATGTTCACAGTTCAGTGCATCGTTATCAATGGAAATGTTTCTGTGTGTGAGTAAAAGAGAGTTTATACCAGTTTGTAGAAGTGAAAACTGATGAGATGAATTTTGTAAAGGAGAACATCTAAACAGGACAAGGAGATGTTTTCAGGAAGACAGGACAACAACAACAAATTTACAACAAAAAAAAAGTTACACCCCTCCCCCCTTTGCAAACCCTGCAATGCCACCGATATCTCCCAATCTGGGTCCTGGAAGTCTGAAAAATACACTGTTTCTTTCATGCTTTCATGCAATTGAAACAACTTATTTTTCTTCTAGTGACATTATTCCATGAGAAAATCAACTCTATACCTCACACGTGATTATGTCTTTGAGAGCCCCTGAGATCTGGAACACTTTTATCTTTTCATTTCATTTCATCTTCTACCACTTTATCTGATCTTCACGGGGAGTCTGTGTCTATCTCAGGCGTCTATGTGCATTAAGGCAGGATACACCCTGGATGGAATGCCAACCCATCGCAGGGCACACTCACACACACACACACACACACACACACACACACACACACTCACATTCACACACATTCATACACTAGGGACAATTTTCCAAGATGCCAATCAACCCATCGTGCATGTTATTGGACCGGGGGGAGGAAACCCAGAGAACCCGGAGAAAAACCCTGAGGCACGGGGAGAACATGCACAAACTCCACACACACATGGCGGGAACCGAACCTGGACCCTGGCGGTGTGAGGCGAACATGCTAACCACTAAGCCACCGTGTCCCTCTCACTTTTATCTTCAATATCTGAAATGTCAGAATCATGTGAATCTTCTTGTGTTGCAAATTCCCTTTCTGCACCTTGTGCTACAGGTACCTCTCCTTGTCCTTGCTCTACATCCCTTGCCTTGTTTCGACCTGTGTCACTTATTCATCCCTATCCTGTCTAGGTGCAGTGACAGGGAAACACACAATATCCAGGAATTCTGTCTCAGAATGTGATATGGCTCCTTATCATAGATGGTCCAGGTTGCGATGTGCTTGTTGGAACATTGACCAGGATAGTTTCGACTGTCCCAGTAGGACGAGGGTACTGATTAGACACCCCAGCTGCTCCGGGCTGTGGGCAGCGTCTGCTCTTGTGCCCAGGTTCACCACATCAATAACAGATGTGTCGGCCAATGCTATCTTTCAGGGGCTGTCTTCTAGAAGTTCTCTGTTGACATTGTAGTTTGTTATTACTATGTATTGCCTTGTAGAGTTCTTCTTGAGGGGCTGCAATATACTGAATGTTTTCATGCAGCTTTTCCAGGGTTAGTGAGGACGAAGCTTGTTCTGCATCTGCATTAACAACTCGAACACAGGTGCTGGGTTTTTTTATGTGTATCTTCTTCTTCAGACCACGTAATGGCAGTTTGTGTCACCTGAACAAAAGTCAAACTTGCTTCCTCCTTAACTCGTCTTTTCATTTCACACCAAAGGAAATCATTCCGAAGATCCACGACAAGTTGCTCCTTTAACAAACATAGATCATATGTGTCTCTTCATGTATCTGCTTATGTTCGTAGAAATCCTTCAGGCTGGATCTAATCAGTACTTTGTCCTCAAATGTATCTTGAAGAATTTCAAAAATTTCATCAGCTGACATTTCAACACCAAAATAAAGCGCTCTGTCGCTTTAGCTTCTTCTTTGAGGTGCTGCTTTAAAAACTCTACGCGATCTTCTGTGGGTACTCTCCTAACTTGGAAGGCTGATTTCATTCATGTAAACCGTTCTCGAATGCTAAACTCCTCTGCATTAGATAAACGGCCACTGAATTCTGGGAGCTTTCTATCCCTTGGAATATAAATACCATCTGGTGTCACATCTGGTGTCTGTGGCGGCTCGATGCTCAATAACAGTTCTCGCAAGCGACAAGGCCTCCCTTTGCTGTGGCTTGCTTGAGTGCTCTGGTCTGTTCTGCAAACCGCTGTCGCATCTCATCCATGTTTCTTCAGTTCGTCAAGTTCTGCCGTTATTCAACTTGAATCCCTGATTTGATCCTGTTCGTGAAGCCAGGTGTAACAAGATTATGGATCTTGCCTTGAAGGGGAAACTATAGTGTGTCCCTGTAAGACAGGGGTGGGCAAACTACAGCCCGGGGGCCACATCCGGCCCCTTGGTCCTTTTAATCCGGCCCGCTGAACTGCTTCGGCTTCTTTGCCGCACGAGAAGAATGTATAACCACACAGCAACGCTGACGTTGTTGGAGTATGTTCAGTGTTAAAAATGTTTTTTGTCGTTTCTTTTCCTTAAATAGAATATCCTTATTCTTAAGGATAGTGGGTAGCCTAATGAACATGATGATATTTAACACTCTTTACAAGAGGAAAAAATTCATATTCAACATAAGTTACGTTCAACGTTATTGTTGGTTCGGCCCACGAACACACCTCAGGTTTCTCATGTGGCCCTTTGGAAAATATAATTGCCCACCCCTACTGTAAGACCTAAAAGTGTGTGTTTGTGTGTGTGTGTGTGTATGTGTGTGTGTGTGTGTGTGTGTGTGTGTTAGAAGGAATCATTCACATCCATCTGTCCTAACCCTGATGATATAAGTGTTCAAATGTTCAAACGGAGATTCAAATCCTCTGTGAAGTGTTATTTTCTTCTGTTTGCGCCATGGCTCCTGCACGTCTTCCCGCATGAACACTCAAAAAACACGGCAAAAAAACAACGTCAGAATAAGAGTCCCCAGTATATACCTCCGCACAAATGCAGGCACCCAGCTCTTCCATATTGCCTTTTTTATTCCAACACCTGTTTTTTGAGTCATATAAGATGTAGGATGTGTTGTCTTACTGATTACAAGATCACTGACTGCAAACCTACTGAACATTTTGGGAGGAATTGGAACTCTGACTGGATCTCAGGCCTCTCATCCCATCTCAGCATTCGATCTTGCTACTGCTCCTGTGGCTGAAACATGTTCCCAGCAGAGTGGAGATTATTATAACAGCAAATGTGAAGTAAATAGGAATGGAATATTCAAATACAAGTGTTTATCTTTTGTCTGTATAGCATATATTAATCTTTGCATTATTGCAAATATGTTGGTAAGAGTTAAAAATCTGTTGAACCACAATCCAGTAGTTACTGATGTACTCAATTTTTGTCCCTGATTTTTGGTTTCGTTTGTGTGTACATGCTTGTGCAGCAAGCAAAACTACAGCAGCAGTTGGACATGCAAAAGAGTCATATTTTCAGACTGACTCAGGGTCTGCAGGATGCACTGGACCAGACTGACCTGCTGAAGACTGAGAGAACAGACCTGGAGTATCAGCTGGAGAACATACAGGTATAACACCTCCCCCCCCCTCATCCCCATCCGCCGAAATAATTATGAATTCATGGCTGAAAGTGTGTTCATAAAGATTTAGACAGGATTGAAAACAAAATTCAATAAAGACCCCAGGAGAAAAAAGTATACACGTTTGCATAAACTCTTTCAGGCAGCATATTCTCATGAGAAAGTGAAGATGGAGGGCACCATCACCCAGCAGACGAAGCTTATAGACTTCCTGCAGGCCAAGGTAGACCATCCCTCTAAGAAGAAAAAGGTCAGAGTCTGCTGGGCATTTGTCTCATTACCCCACCAACTAACTGCTTGCTGAAAATAATGCTTCTCTCTGAAGTCATTATTAATTGTCCCTATAACCACATAAGTGTGGTCCAATTTTGCATGACTATGGTGTATTGTGTCATGAAGCAGGCAGAAGCTCAAGCTTTCTGGTTTTATTCAAATCAAAGAAGCAGACAAAACTAGACAAGATTTAGAAACATGAGGCAAATTATCAGTTGATCAGCAATGTATGTGTTGTCTGTGTTTACCATATCAAATTACAATTCTAACAGCTGGCCCTGTGAAACGTTATAGTCGGGTTAGTAACATCAGCAGCAGACATACTAGATTATTATTCTTTTTTGACATCTGACTTGTGAATTTAATGAAAATAAAAATGGGAAGCCCCGTTGTTTCAGTCATTATAAGCTTGCTTGTCGGCTAGCTGACATACTATCAGTGAGTGTGGCTGATGTGATCAATTTCTCTTTCCCGAGAAAAATAATCAATAGAATCAGTTATATTGTGTCTGATGTGTAGGTTACATAGTGTATACTATATTTCTTTTTTTTTATAGATCCTTTATATCACATGAGCAAAAGTTAAACTATATCAATAAGGATATATATCAATATCAATAAGGCTGCATGTGGCACCTGTGATCACTGAATCACAATTGTGCTAATATTCAGTACAACTGCACTCTTTCTTTTTATATTATTTAAAAAAAAGACAAACAACTTGGCATTAAATTTTCAGAGTGATAATGCTAAAGCTGTATCATTGCAAAGTAACCAGTGAAATTCAATGAGTTCTTTTTGCAGAGTAATATTATTGCAAACCAGGTGAGTTCCATTAGCAATCAGGTGAGCTCGGATAGATGTCTGACTAGAGGTCATGTGATATTATTGGGTAATCATCATGGAAGCTGTAGTCTGCAATTTTGGAAGCTGCACACATGTAAGTTTTTGCCCAAGCATCAAAGCTGGACATCAGAGCTATATATATATATATATATATATATATATATATATATATATATATATATATATAATATATATAATATATATAATATAAAATGTGTGTACTGTATGTGTGTATATGAAGCAAAGATACCAAAGTAAAATACCTAGACATTCTCGCCGAGTAAGCATTTTGAGCAATACAATTAGCAATACATCACTGGGCCTGGGCGGTTCACTCTGGCTCTGCTTTGTGTACAGGGCATCTTCGGTGGCAGGCGTCGGGAGGACCTGTTGGCAGCGCTGGCAGCCCAGGGTCAAACCCAGACACCCTCTGTGCCTGTTGTGACCCCTGTACCCTTGCAGTACAGTGACATGAAGGCAGCACTAGATAAAGAGCGAGCTCGCTGCTCTGAGCTGGAGGAGGCGCTCCAAAAGACACGCATGGAACTGAGAGAGGGTGTGATGTACAGTCGTATGCATGAACCTTTAAAGATACTAAATTCTTTAAGAAACAAATTAGAAAGAAATTGACATTTAATAAAGTAAATATTTTACCCTGAAACATAAACATGTTTAATTATCATTGATCTTTAAACACAGCTTGTAAAATTTTCATTTGGTCCTCATGCTTACTCTTCTTTAGCAGTGCAGTTTAATAAATCACTGGAGCATGCTGGTACTCCTGCCACTCCTGCTCTGGCCCGGCAACAACTCATGATGTCAACTAAATCGAATAAATCCCCTGAACATCAGCCCAACCCTTCCAACATGGCACAGCCCAGTTCTAGCCGCAGGAAGGAGACATCCAGCAC
Source organism: Kryptopterus vitreolus (assembly GCA_030449085.1). Taxonomy (NCBI): domain Eukaryota; kingdom Metazoa; phylum Chordata; class Actinopteri; order Siluriformes; family Siluridae; genus Kryptopterus; species Kryptopterus vitreolus. The sequence goes on from JACRUU010000012.1 coordinate 3,216,429, forward strand.
TGACGGTTAGCTTACAAACTCATTTTTATAACATTCTAAATATTGAAGATTTAAACGCTGTTGTCTAATTCCTATGTGAGAAATAAGAAGTAGTCTTTTCCATTTTACTAATCTGGTCATTTTGCCTAGAATTTAAATTGGTGAATAGTATGGAAAGAAAATAAAAATGTATGTGACTTTTTATATAATGCTTTGCTATTGTTTCAAATCTCCCATTCTTTTTCCTACAGAAATAAGGAGAGCCACTTCTGAAAGTAGGTTCCTTGCATTAGGCTATCAATTCTTTTGAATCTTTTGTTCTTAAGATTAGCTTGCACAGAAAAATTGTTCTATATTTTTATATATAATTCTATATATTTTTACATGCTCAACAAAAACATTCTTCATCAGTTTAGACCTAAATTTTACTGCATTATCATTCAATTATTGTTTGTTGTTCTACAGAAGTCACTTTATAACAGCAGTGTTTATTAATGGCTATTTGTTTAGAATATGTGCGACGTGTAAAGGAGAGGCTTCACCATAGTACTCATGGCAGTCACAGCACTCCACACCGGTTCACTCAAGGTCTCAACATGAGGGCAGCCAAGTGCACTGTATGCCTAGACACCGTCCACTTCGCTCGCCAGGCGGCTACTTGCATTGGTATGCTGTCAGGACATCATTGTTAACTCACAATGTTGTTACACAGTAAGGTCCAATCCAATTAATTGTTTATTGATTCCTGTGTGAAGTACTAAAGCTGATTTTTTGTGTAAATTCTGGTTATTTTTATTATAAAATGCTTAACACACTTAGATACTTGGCAATGATACAGTGACAGTGGGCTGGGAGCTGTGAGCAGTTTAGAGGGAAGGTAACATGCAAAATTTCACACACACACACACACACACACACACTTTTCTCTCCTTTAGACTCTTTCTGATGACATCATAAGGTGTAAAATTGAGGGAAATAGATAAATGGTACTATAAATGGGGAGTATACTGTTTACTAATCAAAATGGCTGGAGGAAAAATAGGAGAGGAAAGCCTAGAAATGTATAACATGTTGTCGATTCAGTCAGGTGAGTGGATAATTAATAGTGGATAAAAATAAAGAATACTGTTTTTGAGAGCCATCGGTTCTATGTTCAGTTCAGTGTGGGAAAATCACAATTGCCACGTCACTATCCAGATTTTGCCTCACACCCGTTGTAAGTGACACACACACACACACACACACACACACACATACACAAATATATATATATATATATATATATATATATATATATTAGGGCTGTCAAGCGATTACAATATTTAATCGCACGATTGCCAGTTAACTCATGATTAATCGTACATTAATCACACTTTTTCAACGTATCATAAATGAACACTTTTCATGTTTCTAATACCCTCACTGTAACAGATGTTATAATTATATACGTTTCTCTCAAAATATCTCCCTTTAATAAACTGATTGATTATTTAATAGTTATATTGTTCTGGAAATTATTCTTTTACTATTAATTTCTTTTTAATTTCCATGTTACTTTTTTAGTGGTTTTTATAATTGTTAAATATGGTACGTGGCTCCTTTACAGAATGATGTTTCGGTTGCTTTCCATATAAACTGGTGATATGTTTGGGTCATATACGGTATTATACTGTCAGTGTTGGGAAGGTTTACTTTGGAAATGTAATAGGTTACAGATTACAAATGATGATATTCAAAATGTAATCAAGTATAAGATTATAAAAGTAAAGTCACCGATTACATTTAATTACAGATCGTAAGCAAATTGTTGATTTGTTGAATTGTTGAATTGGTGCGGGAGTAAATTTTGTCGAGCGGGTGGGGGGGGGGTTGGTCAGGGGTTTCTAATCTTTAACATTTTCAAAAATAACAATTATTTATTCTCAGTAACTGTAACGTATTAAATTACTGTTTTTAACGTATTACGTGTAATTAAATTACGTAACGCCATTACATGTAACTAGTTACTCCAAAACACTGTATACACTAATATAGTGAGGAGATCATACCGGTTGTGAATGGACAGCTTGTAGGCATAATTCGGGGAAATTTAGGAAGCGTGAGTGGATGCACTGAAGTTTCTTTATTCATTTGTTTTCTTTGTTCTTTGTTGTTCGGGTTTTGTTCATTCGTCAACACAACGCTGAGTCATAAACATAGTAAAGTACACTCACATAACACTCACAATCACATAGTAAAGTACACTCACATAACACTCACAATCACATAGTAAAGTACACTCACATCACATAGTAATACATACACTCACAATCACATAGTAAAGTACACTCACATAACACTCATAATCACATAGTAAAGTACACTCACATAACACTCACAATCACATAGTAAAGTACACTCACATAACACTCACAATCACATAGTAAAGTACACTCACATAACACTCACAATCACATAGTAACGTACACTCACATAACACTCACAATCACATAGTAAAGTACACTCACATAACACTCACAATCACATAGTAACGTACACTCACATAACACTCACAATCACATAGTAAAGTACACTCACATAACACTCAAATCACATAGTAAAGTACACTCACATAACACTCACAATCACATAGTAACGTACACTCACATAACACTCACAATCACATAGTAAAGTACACTCACATAACACTCACAATCACATAGTAAAGTAACACTCACATAACACTCACAATCACATAGTAAAGAACACTCACATAACACTCACAATCACATAGTAAAGAACACTCACATAACACTCACAATCACATAGTAAAGAACACTCACATAACACTCACAATCACATAGTAAAGTACACTCACATAACACTCACAATCACATAGTAACGTACACTCACATAACACTCACAATCACATAGTAAAGTAAAGTACACTCACATAACACTCACAATCACATAGTAACGTACACTCACATAACACTCACAATCACATAGTAAAGTACACTCACATAACACTCACAATCACATAGTAAAGTACACTCACATAACACTCAAATCACATAGTAAAGTACACTCACATAACACTCACAATCACATAGTAACGTACACTCACATAACACTCACAATCACATAGTAAAGTACACTCACATAACACTCACAATCACATAGTAAAGTACACTCACATAACACTCACAATCACATAGTAAAGTACACTCACATAACACTCACAATCACATAGTAACGTACACTCACATAACACTCACAATCACAGAGTAAAGTACACTCACATAACACTCACAATCACATAGTAAAGTACACTCACATAACACTCACAATCACAGAGTAAAGTACACTCACATAACACTCACAATCACATAGTAAAGTAACACTCACATAACACTCACAATCACATAGTAAAGTAACACTCACATAACACTCACAATCACATAGTAAAGAACACTCACATAACACTCACAATCACATAGTAAAGTAACACTCACATAACACTCACAATCACATAGTAACGTACACTCACATAACACTCACAATCACATAGTAAAGTACACTCACAATCACATAGTAACGTACACTCACATAACACTCACAATCACATAGTAAAGTACACTCACATAACACTCACAATCACATAGTAAAGTACACTCACATAACACTCACAATCACATAGTAAAGTACACTCACATAACACTCACAATCACATAGTAAAGTACACTCACATAACACTCACAATCACATAGTAAAGTACACTCACATAACACTCACAATCACATAGTAACGTACACTCACATAACACTCACAATCACATAGTAAAGTACACTCACATAACACTCACAATCACATAGTAACGTACACTCACATAACACTCACAATCACATAGTAAAGTACACTCACATAACACTCACACACATAGTAAAGTACACTCACAATCACATAGTAAAGTACACTCACATAATAGTAAAGTACACTCACAATCACATAGTAAAGTACACTCACATAACACTCACAATCACATAGTAACGTACACTCACATAACACTCACAATCACATAGTAAAGTACACTCACATAACACTCACAACTTATTTAAGCTGTACTGACCCTTCAGTTAAGCAATACGTGTAAAGAATACATTTCTTCTGGCATCAGACAGAATCTTAATTCCTGAGACAAACCAGTGATGCTGCAGAAGCTACTTGTTGCTTACCAATGAATCAACTGCACAAATGCTCAAGCCAGAGAGTTATGTATTTGGCCTGGAATAGTCAAGCACAGATTGTTGCTTTTTTTCCAGAAAGTGTCTACAGACATATTTTTTTTAGTTACAGCATGAAATGAGATCGTTTGCTTCTGAGTGGGATGCCACACTGATCCAGTCTATTCCAGTCAATGATGCATTCATTTCAGTAGTAGATTAGAGGTATGGTATATAAACCAGCATACAAGTTACCAACAGCAGGCACAATTCTTCACCTCCCTGAAAAAAGAACAATACTGTAGTGGAGCAGAGAGCACAATTGTCATTGTGGAATTGTAATTGTTTTAAAAATCAAGACTAAGGTTATACAATATTGTGACATCAGTGGGTAGTTATATTAATGTAACATCCCATAACAGAACATCCCACAACAGAACATCCCATAAATATTCTTCAATTCACATGAGACTGAGAATATTACACTGAGATTAAGAATACATGTGGAAGAACCTGTTCAAGTGATACAAAATGCCAGAACTTTGTGTACCAGGGGTACCTTGGGTAGTCTAATTGCCTGAACCAATAATAAAGAATATGATCCTTGGAAATGTGTTGTCTATTATGTTTAGTAGAAAATCACTGAATGTGTATGTATGTTTATGTTAATAAGACTTTTGATAAGTTTGCGTGTTCTGCATATTATGTATAATGACTGTCTGACCAGTGAGAAGAAACTATTTTTATGCACAATAACGTTATTGCCTAAAAGCAACACTAGATGGAGATAGTTGAATTGTAATTAGAGAGTGCTACTTGTTATTGTGTTATTTTAGCTTGACCACTCAATTTGCTTTTCAGTAAAATGTTAGTGGCACATGAATTTGTGGAATCTTGCTATTGTCGCCTATCGGACATTACATTACAGCATATGTCTTATTACTGCTTACATTACATCAGTAATGAGACACAGGTGAGAATGAACATGAGATACTTGGCAATTCAACCCACCACCGCTTCATCTGCCACTATAACCCCTGTATAACCTTAACAAGCAATGTAACCTTATGTTGATACTGTTGTTTTAGCTGTATTTTTCTTTCCCACATTAGAATGCCATGCTTTGTGCCATCCAAAATGCTCCCCCTACCTTCCAGCCACATGTGGTGTGCCCACCGAATATGCCCTTCACTTGTCTGAGGCGCTGTGCAGAGAGAAGAGCAGCAACTCGGGCCTTCAACTCAAAGACTCCAGTGGACACATGAGGCTGGAGGGCTGGATGAAACAGCCCAGGTCAGAACATGATACATTCCACCTTCACTACAATACAGTATAGTTATTACATCAACTAAAACAACACTCACATCTTATTTAGAGATAAGTCAAAGAAGAGAGGATCATCAACGCCAAATAAACATGAATTATACCACGTGTAAAATATTCTGTAGCCTTCTTTTAATTTGGAAGTAAAGACCCTTAATTTAATCGAATAGAATAGCCTTTCAAAGCCCAGGGTCAGCCATGATACAGTGACCCTGGAGCACAGAGGGTTAAGGGCCTTGCTCAAGGGCCGAAGAGTGGCAGCTTGGCGATACTGAGCTACAACCCTCCCCAAATTAATGTTGCATGTGTTATTCAACTCATATAAAATACGATAGTAAACTAAAATAATATATTTATCCGTGTCCATATATTTACATAGCTGTTGGATTGGATTAGCACGATAAAGACGATGATGTGTGTCTGTCTTTTTTTGATTGTAGGAATGGGAAGCGTGGTCAGGGCTGGGAGAGGAAGTATGTGGTGCTGGAAGGAAGCAAGGTTCTTACCTATGAGACTGAACCCAGAGAAGGTCATAACCCATGTACTTAAAAATACAAGCAATGCACAGTAGTCAGGTATTAGTCCACACAATAGTCCACACCATAGGTATATACACATTTCTTATATATATATATATATATATATATATATATATATATAATATATATATATATATATATATATATATTTTACTAATAGTGTATACTGATACTGGTTAAACGTCAGTACAATCAGGAACTTGCCATGGCAAGGAAATAATTATACTGCTGTGCTTTATTGCAATAAATAGAGAGTGTATAGCAATAAAGTATAGCAGTTTAACAGAAGGTAGTGTACTATACTGAACATTTTAGGGCCATATTGTCTTCTTTCCATGCTAACTGACCTGCTGTATTGTAGAGTCGGTGAAACCAGTGGATGAGTTTGATCTGTGTATATCTGATGGTGAAGTGATTGTGCATAGTGCCGTTGGTGGCTCTGAGCTCACCAACACTGCAAAGTCTGGTAAGATCAAATTATAAATAATTATATTAGAAATATATCATAGATAAAATTATATTATGCTAATAAGCCTTTTTAAACAACTGCAATTAAAAAAAAAAGTAGATGTAATTCGAGGCAACAAAGTGACTTTTCAGATTTATATAGTATAACAAAACTGTTTGGGTTCTTAGACGTACCATATGTGCTGAAGCTGGAGTTGCTCCCTCACACGTCCTGCTGGCCAGCACAGACGCTTTACCTCCTGAGTTCGAGCTTTGCTGAGAAGCAGCGCTGGGTGGCAGTTTTGGAGGCCATTGTGGCAAGCGCCCGAGGTGCACGTGAGAAAGCAGAGGCAGATGCAGTGAGTTTGGAGGAAAGATGGACTGACATTTTTGCTGCTACAGTTACCACAGTTACCCCTGCATACACACACAGACACACACACACACATATATATATATGTATATACATATATATATATATATATATATATATATATATATATATATATATATATATATATATACCTACCGAGTTAAAATTGTTTTCATTCATAAATTCTATTTAAAATACTATAGTAGATGTATAGTGTCTGCCTGATAAAAGTATCCTCATGCCTAAGGATCATGATTTAAACATCTCTTTCCACTTTTAGAAACTTCTGGGTAATTCTCTGTTGAAGCTGGAGGGAGATGACAGACTGGACATCAACTGCACACTCCCACTCACCGACCAGGTACCACAGTGCATATACTGTACACACTTATTGTAAAATATCATTAGGAGAATTATCTAATCATGTTCAAGATGTAGATACAGGTTACTTCAGTTACTGAAGTGGCCTTAGGTTAATTCTTTATTTTGTTAATGTAGTTTAATCGAGTGTTGATAGTGTATTAGAAAATAGTATTCTTGCTAACCTTTTAATATTTTTTGTTTTTGCTCAGATTGTGTTAGTGGGTTCAGAGGAAGGTCTCTATGCACTAAACGTTATAAAGAACTCACTGACTCACATACCAGGCTTGGGCTCTGTCTTTCAAATCTACATCATTAAAGAGCAAGACAAGCTGCTCATGATTGTGGGTGAGTAAGCTTGATCTGCACCTGGCAGTTTAGTGTGTGTGTTGAATAATGCATTTTATGTTATGTAACAAATGCTGCAACCAAAATGTCTGCACTGTTTTCCACCTCATCATACCAACACTTATTTATATTGATATCAACACAATTCTCTGAAATAATGAATGCATCTAAATCGTTAACAAACTTAATAAATCGTTTGTTATTGTTGTGGTGACTAATTAGAATATGAAATTAAAATGTGTTGTGTAAGCTTAGCAGTTAAGATATTGGAAGTAGAATTGGGATTTCATGTCCCACTAAATGCCAAGCTGCCTCTTCTGGGGCTTTGAGCATATCTCTCTCTTAAATTACTCAGCTGTTTAAGACAAGTACATATCATTCTGTCTAGCAGATGCCATAAATGAAAATATCCATAATGTATTTCTAAAAGAGATGATAATAACAAGCATAAGAAATTGTTGTATTCACACTTTTGAATATATAATATGTAAAGAACTGATTATGTATTATTTGAAGAACTTTATAATCTTGTATAGAGATAGAGGTTTCTAAACGCTCTACCAAAAGCTCTTGGTACAAAATGAGGTAATTCTGCAAAATCCTCTCAGTGCAAGCCATATCACTAATCCTGAAGCCTAAAATATACCCTGACTGAATTCATTTTATACCTAGATCAGTTCAAATTAATCACAGTTATTTAAAAACACATACAATTGTACAATGTTTTGAACCCACTATTTTACATAAGTAATATATACATTAGTATTATAATAAACTATATTAAATGAAAGGGGCACGGTGGCGTAGTGGTTAGGCACGTTCGCCTCACACCACCAGGATCTGGGTTTGAGTCCCGTCTCGGCCATGTGTGTGTGGAGTTTGCATGTTCTCCCCGTGCCTCAGGGAGTTTTTCTCCGGGTTCTCCGGTTTCCTCCCCCCCGGTCCAAAAACATGCACGGTAGGTTGATTGGCACCTTGGAAAATTGTCCCTAGTGTATGATGAATGTGTGTGTGTGAATGTGTGTGTGTGTCCTGTGATGGGTTGGCATTCCATCCAGGGTGTATCCTGCCTTAATGCCCATAGACGCCTGAGATAGACACAGACTCCCCGTGACCCGAGGGAAGATAAAGCGCTAGAAGATGAAGATATTAAATGAATGCTGTAAGCCATTCAAATAGCTGAGGTGATATTACTGTAACAGTTAGCACATGATAATCTTAGAGGGCACTAGTTATTAGATGTGTGTTAGATTGTATATGTTATGTTTTCTCTTTTGAAAGCCTGTTGTATTTTGGTTGGCACTGAATTTCTGGCAGTTAGAAGTGCCAACTCAAAGTGTTTTCTTTTAGCATCGCCTACTGCATTAGACTAACAGCAGTTCTGTCACTTTGAGTCAAAATTTTGGCCTTTATTGTGACTTTACTAGGAACTTCTAATTGCATATTTTTGATTGGCTCTTGACTTCCTCTTCTGCCTTTTTCACTGTTTACTTGCATGTGAACTTGGAGTTTTGTGGGTCCCACCAAAGATAACGCAGCTATGATGTGTATGCATTTACAGCTTATTAACATTCATCAGCATACAAAAAAATCAGGCCTGGTTTAAACATTTATAAACATTTGGCTTGTGGAACATTTACACATTACATTACACGTGTGTTTACACATAAATGATGAATCAGGCAGTCTCAGTCTAGATTTCTGGGAACCTTTTGTTTATTCTCCTGGTGTTCCGGGGCAGAATATGTAGACATTGAAATTCTAAACTTTTAAATGTCACTTACACTTTTTTGAATGTGGGTTAAAAATGATCATCTCTAACTCAGCGGCCATGGCTCTCTCAAGAAAAGAGTGGGATATTTCTTTTAGCTGTGGAGAACGATCAGACTAGGTCAATCTCTATATCTTACTCACCTATGTATGTGTGTAGTGTCTCAAAGAATAAAGACAGCGGAATGCCAACACCCCCACAGGGTTGGTAAGCTTATTCTCGGACATACTGAGAGGAGCTCGACATATTGAGAAAGCCACAGAGTATGGATGCTCCTTCTGTGCATTAAGAAGAGAAGGTTCTGGTTTATTGGGCACCTTTTGGATATACTGTAGATGATGTTGAAGACATGGAACCCATTGGGAGATTATATCATACAATGAATGCAGGAGGAAGAGGTGGATTATGGGGTTTCAGAAGTGTAGAAGTCATTCGAAGTCTGCTGTAACACCAAAATAAACCAGAAAAAGCGAGGAAAATAAATGAATGAATAATGAATTGATATTAAGCTTAATCAGATAAATAGATATATGCATTTAAATGTCCAATTATAAACATTCAACAATTCACAACACACTTAGCAAAACTACAGTTGATTGTCATTCTAAGTTCCCTCGTCTGTATCTGTTTAGTGCTGAAAATATGAGATTTTTTTAGTAGATTATAACAATTTGCAGACCATTTTATTCACTTCAGAAACACTCACCCTGTCCAATGTTTTGAATAAATCTTCAATCTATGCGACTATGTAAGCGATCCAACTGGGAACAGTGATGTATTTTTCAAATTGAAAAGTATTACAATATTTAATATTAAAAATAAATATAAAGACTCCAGCAGAGAGAGATGGAACCCTGTGCAATGTGTGACCTTGTCACATTGCTCAAAATAGGAAAACACATTTTTGTTTTTTACAGAATTCTATATTTCTGTGTTCTTTGATGTAGTGTTTGAATTATGGTACAAGCAAACAATGCATCTCTTATTTGGATCATATTATAATTATTTAACCTAGGAAGCAAAATATTTTCCAATGTTCAGCATCTGAGGTTATTTTTCCAGGGTCCACCCTGCTGAGCTTAATAGTACACTGAATAAAGGCCTTGATTTATTTGATTTATTTTTTATTGTTATGGGCATTAAGAGATTTAAAAATAGATAGCAGCATAAAGGCACTTAAAAACGAAAGAAATTTGCAGTAAATCAGTCAAATGAAGATATTTTATATTTTATGACTTCTGGCAACAATGAAAACCCAGTGATGTACAGTACAACAAGATAAGAACTTGTGTGAGAAATTGACTGTTGTTCATGTATAAGATTAAACAGTGTGAAAGCATCTTTGGGGCCCAGTGTTGCTGTGTCAGTCAACACAATATAGACATGAATCATATTATATACTATTTACATTGCTTGTATACAGGTAAATATGTATAGCTGCAACACCCAATATAAATGTATAAGTGACTACATGATTACCTCTAAATTACAGAGTCGATAAAGAGTACACTGTCTTATTCTCTACACTATTTTTAGCAGTAGATTTCTTCTACAGGTGATGAGAGGGCACTGTGCCTGGTGGAGATCAAGAAGGTGAAGCAGTCGCTCTCTCAGACCCATCTCCCAACATTGCCGGAAATTGTCCCATACATTTTTGAGACTGTCAAGGGATGTCACCTTTTTGCTGCAGGGAGAGTATGTCTCATCCCTCCAGTGCACATCATCAATATAGAATCTACTATGTGCATTTACCATTGGTTTCTTAATATTGGTTTTTGTGTTATTTTACCCAAACTATCTTTAGATTGAAAATGGTCCCTGCATTTGTGCAGCGATGCCCAATAAAGTCACCATTTTGCGCTACAACGACAATCTGAGCAAATTTTGCATTCGCAAGGTGAGCGATAACCCGTGTTAACCTTTTGCACATAATTAAGTCTGACTATTTATATTATGGGAGATAAAATAAAGGAATTATTTTATATTTAATAATAATAAGAAATTAAATATTTCCTTGTGTAAATTATTACTCAGTATTTATGACTTATCTTAGCTATAATGCACTCCCATTGACATGAGTTTCTTTATAGACAGGTGCACTATTTCCGGTATCTGTATAGGCTTACCCAACCCCCTATCTCTCTCTCTCTCTATCTCTCTCTCTCTCTCTCTATCTTTCTGTCTTTCTCTCTTTTAGGAGATTGAGACCTTAGAACCATGTAGCTGTATCTACTTCACCAACTACAGCATCGTCATTGGCACCAACAAGTTCTATGAAATTGAGATGAAGCAATACGTGCTGGAGGGTGTGTGGTTTAATATTGATTTCAGTAATTGTTTATACGTCCCCCTACTGAAACTGAGAAACTGTAGGTGAATGCATGTAGGTGAAATAACAGCGATATATTTTATCCCTTTGTAAATATTTAGCATTAGCATAGTTCAATTCAAGCATTTTGTGCTTTTTCAGAGTTCCTGGACAAAAATGATGTGTCCTTGTCTTCAGCTATGTTTACCACATCCTCCTACAGCTTCCCAATTGCCATCATGCAAGTGTCAAGTGCAGCTCAGAAAGAGGAGTACCTGCTCTGTTTCCATGGTCAGATTGAGATGCGTATCGATTGCTTTTTTGATCAATAATATACATAAAATTACTGCATAAAAAGCACAGGGCGGTGATATATCTGTAACATATTAAAACATTTCACTAGTTAAGGGGCATTCTGAAATTTAATATGCCTTCATCCACTTTCTGCAATCTTTGCTCGGGCAGAGTTTGGAGTGTTTGTGGATGCTTATGGCCGAAGAAGTCGCACGGAAGAGCTCAAATGGAGTCGTCTTCCTCTGACATTCGGTACGTTTGTCTTGAAACAATTTGTGTCCATGTTTAAAAGGTTCAGGTGCCTGACCATTACACAGACGGCACTAAAATATTCCAAAATAATGTATTGGTCAATATATAAGTATTTTACTGCCTACATTTTTCTTTCTTCAAATCTGTTCTCAGCCTTTAGAGATCCGTACCTATTTGTGACTTACTTCAACTCCCTGGATGTTATTGAGCTTCAGGGTCATGGTGCTCTCGGGTGTGTTTCAAAATAACCCACATGCATGTCTAGTAGCAAATCAGAAGGATAATTAATCTCAATGCAGTTAATTGTCATAAAATAGTAAATAAAATAATGTTAAAAGTAGAAGTAGAAACCACATTTAAATGCATTAATATGTTAAAAAGTTAAATCTTTGTCTACGGGTAATAGACCTTTATTTATGTAAAATACAAATGTATTATTATGTCCATTTCATTGTATAATTTAATATATTTGTATTGGTTATTTAGAGACATTTTACTTAGGCTGGATTGTGGATTTCAGCATGTATACCCGCTGACATCATTTTCAAGATTTAGTAACATGATTTTAAGTGAATTCCTTCTAAGTAATTGCTCATGGAATAATTGAGTTTCTTGTGAACTGTTCAGGCCCCCTGCGCTTGTGCACTTGGATGTCCCTAACCCACGCTACCTTGGCCCAGCCATCTCATCAGGTGCCATTTACCTGGCCTCCTCTTACCAGAACAAACTGAGAGTGATCTGCTGCAAGGGGCATGTAGTCCGAGAGTCGGGAGAATTGCAGAGGACGGGTTCTAACAGGAGGTACACATCAATGCGAAAATAAATAAATCTTCAATAAGTAGAAACATTACTTATATAATCTGTGTATTTATCTATTTCATTGGCAGCTTTGACCTTTGCACTAGCCCAAACAAGCGTGGCCCACCCACATACAACGAGCACATTTCTAAGCGTCTAGCCTCAAGCCCTGGAGCTCAAGACAGCGTTGTACACCGGGATCCTAGCACACCACACCGTTACCGAGAGGGCCGCACAGAGTTCCGCAGGGACAAGTCTCCAGCACGCCCACTGGATCGTGAGAAGTCACCGGGGCGCGCTGTGATCGATGCTCGGAGAGAAAGATCACCAGGTCGGCCACTAGATGAGCGAGAGCGAGAGCGTGAACGCACACGCCTGCACACAAGCTCAGTCCGCACTCAACTCACACCAGTTAACAAGGTACGCATGAGACACTGCCACGTTAACTGCGTATCCTTCTAGAGATGCCGTGATCAGAGGTTTAAAAGCTGTACTTGGATACATGCCACCGCTCTGATACGTTCTATATGATAGCATTCCTACACAATCAAAAGATGTACATGTTTTTGCCCAGAAAAACTCTTAATGAAATACACATTTTTCCCCACAACGTTTGTGGAAGAGTAAATATAAAGCGTAATTCACTGTCACTTTGGTGAGTTTTGTCCCTCTGTGAGTGCCTAGAAAATTGTGAGCTTGGCTCTCTAAGAACAGAGCCTGCTGAACTCTGTGACCTCTCTGTTCCGGTGCTGGTGTAGGTGTGGGACCAGTCTTCAGTGTGACCGCGCCCCCTGGACAGCTGAAGTTTAAGAGCCATCGTCCAGCATGGATGGACATGCCATTTTACAGGCACCTCTTTTAATACAACTATTCCATCGTGCCATCGTGCCAGAACCACATCATATTTATATTTTTGGGATTTAGCTGTTGTCCAAATGTTTTTGCTCATATATTTATGAGGAAGGCAAGAGAATGACTGTATGATTGTAAGTGATATTAATACACATGAAATCCTTTATATCTTTATATATATATACGTATCTTTATATATACGTATATTTATATGTGTATGGTGTGTGTGTGTGTGTATATATATATATATATATATATATATATATATATATATATATATATATATATTAGATATATATATACACACACACAAACAAACACCACATCCTTACTGTAAATATGTGGCCAGCTTTTATAGGTTAACGGTATAAGATAAGAGTGTTGAATGGCATAGCCAGGTCTATTTTTTAACGCTAAAAAAGTGTTTGTACAAAGTTCAGACAAAGATTTCTTACAGAAAAGCGTAATGTTTTCACTTTCATATATCAGCTATAGTGGACATCAAGCATCAATCATTTGGGCTGCTTTTCTGATATTGTCTATCGATCTTTTGTTGGATTTTGTAAAAGCTGGCAAACAAAACTGATTATTAGGCATGTGCTGATAATTGTTTTTTTAACTCCCAATAAACTTATGAGGGACAAATATTTGTAGCCACAATCTTATACCAACAATAACTGATCATGATTCTTGTGTGAATATATGTGTAGGCTTATTAAACTCATGGGATGATGACCTTCTTACCCTAGCATTTAAAATGACATATATTATATTATATATATAATCATATATATATATATATATATTATTTATTTATTTATCTTTTTTAAGTTTGCAAAAAGCTGCAGCAGGCATGATACAGCGTCCCTGGAGCACAGAGGGGTTAAGGGCCTTGTTACAAGGACCCAAGAGTGGCAGCTTGGTGATACCAGGGCTCGTGACTCCACGTTCAGATCAATAGACCAGCGTCTTAAACTACTGAGCTAAAACTGTCAGAAACTATTTTTCAAATCATCTTTATGATTAAATTGTTTCACTCTTGGATCTGTTTCAGGTTTAGATTAATCACTTATTAAAATAGGAGTGATTTATTCAACAACAACAATTCATAAGGTTTGCAATCAAACAGAGAGAGAGAGTAGTGGGGGGAGAGAGAGAGAGTAGTGGGGGGAGAGAGAGAGTAGTGAGAGAGAGAGAGAGAGAGAGAGAGATAGTGGGAGAGGGAGAGATAGAGAGAGTAGTGGGGGGAGAGAGAGAGAGAGAGTAGTGGTTCTAGAGGGGGTGGGGGAGAGAGAGAGAGAGTAGTGGAGAGAGAGAGAGTAGTGGAGAGAGAGAGAGAGAGAGAGATGGAGTGAGAGAGAGAGAGAGAGAGAGAGAGTAGTGGGGAGAGAGAGAGAGAGAGAGAGTAGTGGAAGGAGAGAGAGAGAGTAGTGATAGAGAGAGAGAGAGTAGGGGAGAGAGAGAGTGGAGAGAGAGAGAGAGTTTGAGAAGAGAGAGAGAGAGAGAGAGTAGTGGGGAGAGAGAGAGAGAGAGTGTAGAGAGAGAGGGAGTAGTGGAGAGAGAGAGAGAGTAGAGAGAGGGAGTGGGAGAGAGAGAGTAGAGAGAGTAGAGGAGGGAGAGAGAGAGAGTAGTGGAGAGAGAGAGGAGTAGTGGAGAGAGAGAGAGTAGTGGGGAGAGAGAGAGAGAGTAATGGGGAGAGAGAGGGAGAGAGAGAGAGAGAGTAGTGGGTGAGAGAGAGAGTAGTGGAGAGAGAGAGAGAGAGAGAGAGAGAGAGTAGTGGGGAGAGAGAGAGAGAGAGAGGGAGTCGGAGTGAGAGAGAGAGAGAGAGAGAGAGAGAGAGAGAGAGAGTAGTGGGGAGAGAGAGAGAGTGCGAGCGTAGGGAGAGAGAGAGAGAGGAGAGAGAAGAGGAGAGAGAGAGAGAGAGAGGAGAGAGAGAGTGATAGAGAGAGTGAGAGAGAGGGATAGAGAGAGAGCGAGAGAGGGAGTAGTGAGGGAGAGAGAGATAGAGAGATAGAGAGAAGAGAGTAGAGAGAGAGAGAGGAGAGAGCAGAGAGAGGGAGTAGTGGAGAGAGAGAGAGAGAGAGAGTGGAGAGAGAGAGTTGAGAGAGAGAGAGAGAGAGAGAGAGAGAGGAGAGAGGAGAGAGAGAGAGAGAGAGAGGGGCGAGTATGTGGAGAGAGAGAGAGGAGAGAGTGGAGAGGAGTGAGTGGAGAGAGGAGAGAGGGAGTAGTGGAGAGAGAGAGAGTAGGGAGAGAGAGAGAGAGGGAGTAGTGGAGAGAGAGAGAGAGAGAGAGAGAGAGAGAGGAGTGAGAGAGAGTGAGAGAGAGAGAGAGAGGGAGTAGTGGAGAGAGAGAGAGAGAGAGATGGGAGAGAGAGAGGAGAGAGGAGAGCCGAGAGAGTAGTGAGAGAGAGAGAAGAGTGGGAGAGAGATGAGAGAGAGAGAGAGGGAGGAGTAGAGAGAGAGAGAGTAGTGGAGAGAGAGAGAGAGAGAGAGAGAGAGTAGTGGAGAGAGAGAGAGTAGAGAGAGAGAGAGAGAGAGAGAGAGAGGCCCACATGTCCAGTTGGATTTAGATCATGTGACTCGGAAGCCTTCTCTAGAACACTGAACTCATTATTGTGGATTATGTAGGAAATAAAGACGACATTATCAATAACAATACTCTAATTAACAATACTCTAATTAACAATACTCTAACAATACTCTAATTAACAATACTCTAATTAACAATACTCTAATTAACAATACTCTAATTAACAATACTCTAATTAATTTATATAATAAAGTGACAGATGATTCATATTAACAGACTCAAAGTGTGCCAAGGAAAATAGTCTTAACAGCAGTTTAGCACCTCCCCGACCCGGGACTGTCAGGCACGACTGTGAATGTTTCTTTTTAGCGGTTTGTGTGGTTCCGTACCGTCGTTATGGTTAAAGGGATTTATTGGCTGCTGTTTTGCCGTAACTCTTTCAGGACTTGTTTTAACTTTCCATTTTTCAGATGATTCCACTAATGGCCAGTTCTGCTCCTTCTAGGACTTCTCACATTGACTTCTTAAAAATGTCCATTTAATTATTGGTGGTATTTTTGATGATCACATACCCAAAATGTCAAGTTTGGTATCAAATGTCAGTATAATGAGATGTTTTCTGTTCATTTCATGAAAATTGTTTCCAGTGTAAATGTGAAAATGTAATTGAGCTGGTCCTGACGCTCGCTTATTAGGAAAGACTGTGAATTAAACAGGAGACACAGGATTTTGAGGAAGAGCATATACGTATGATAGTCCAGTACGTATTTCTCCCAGGGTTTATTTCTAATTAAAATGCTGAATATTAATGCAGAATGAGATAAAGATAGAGATGGGGGTAAAATATTATATTATAATTATAATATTGAAATGTACAACTTATTTTCTCTCTGGGATGAAATAAAGTGGTCTATATAAAAGTTTAAGCAATGATAATAATAAAAAATAAAATAAAACTAATATCAGTGCAGGCCTAATACATATTTTGCATTACATATGAAATCCAAGACTAGTCATTTTCTTGCTGCAAGTGTCCTTGTGCTGTAACTGTATACAATTTATGTTCAAACAGTATTTCCTTTTATTAACACTGCTGACTACAAGCTGTCTACTGGGCTGAAAACTTCTGCTGCTTAGAGTAAACATGTCCTGTATGCTGTATAGTGAAATAACGTCCAGTAGCCCTCAGGGTTTGTATAAGACACATTACTGCTTCCTTATTGTGTGAGCGACCAGCACAGCTACACTAAAGCCCTTTTGCAGCAGATATTTATAGCACACGTGTTCATATCATACGCATGCATGATTTTGTTCTCGGTTTGGGAAATGCCGTCCCATGAAGCCACTTCAGATGGATTGTTATATATTTATACATATTGATGTTTTTCTTTTTTTTTTCTTTTTTTTAAACATGAATGACTAATAATAGAAAGATACGCAGTGTGACTTCTTATTGTCATACAATGAATAAAGTGCTGAATAAAAAAGAAATGGCGTCGGTGTTTCACGTTTACATTTTATTGTCAAATCATTTCTGAGTCTCAAACAAATGACATTTAGGAATCTTCTCGAAACTCATTTCACATTCATGGATTAATGTTCATTTTTTAAATCACTCAAATTTCAAATGACTTGAAAAATGTGGGCAGTCAGTGACGGTGTTATTTAGATTGAACACAATCACTTTCTCGACTTTATCGTTCGATCAGCAGATTGATCATTTCAGGTTCAATTTCATTTATTCTGAACTTCTAAGAAAACAGAAGAAAAATGTTATGAAGTGCGTAATGAAGAAGCTAAAAGCAGACCCTATTCATTATAATCATTGAAATTAAAGTGCGTAGGTATAAAGATGTGTCAATCAAAGTTTGTGTGTGTGCATGTGTGTATGGCTGTACTTGTGTGTGTGTGTACTTGTGTGGGGGGGGGCACAATCTTTAGTGCACAGGCTGGTCATAGAACACCAGAGAGAGTCATTAGTGCAACATTTTAAACTCTTCCTGAGTGCAATTGTCTTTTTTTCCTTTGTGGTTTGTATTTGGTAGGGGGGGTGGGGAAATGTAATTAAAATAAATAAAAAAAAATTACAAAAAACAGAAAATCAGGGCACAAAAAGAATTCTGGTGACTACATTTCTTTTAAAAACTCTCTTAAAAAAAAACCCAACTCTATTCAATTTATTCTCTTTAAATTCTATATATTTCATTCTTATATATTATCTTCTTTTGTTTTTCAATACGTTACAAAAGCAATTAGTGGAAAAAGTTAAGTGGCAAAAAAAGCACAAGTGTGTATGCTGCGTAAGAGTAAAGCATCAGTTTTCACCGTAGCCTATAACACTATCAGCAATATGAGGAAAAATACACCATCACCAATTGATCACAAGCAGCCCAAGGCGGAGATGTGTGTGATAAATGCACATGCACATTACGCATCTCTTCACCTGGTTTTACTTGGCAGAAAAGCAGCTGCCCAGAAACAGAGTTAATTTGGGTTGTTTTTTTTTCAGTCTACACGGAGACATTTACACAAAAGATGACTTCTCTATAACCTCAAAAAAATACAAACTTCCAAGATCAAATAATGAAAATTGTGCAAAAACATAAGGGCAAAAAAAAAAAACGCAGGTATGCTAATTAGATTTGGTCAAGACCTCAAAAAGCATCTACAGATTCAACAAGCGTGTCTGTGATAGCTGAAAACATTTCCTGTACAAAGAGCAGCAATACATGAAAAGCTACGGGAGAAACAGAAACCTTTTCTCACTCCAAAAGCACTGAACACACTCCACGATCAATATCGTGTCTTTATGAGATGAGGAGTGAAAATCCTTCAGTTTAATTCCAACTAAAATTAGATAACCCAAAATAGCCCTCTCTCTCTCTCTCTCTCTCTCTCTCTCTCTCTCGCTCTCAAACCATGCAGGATTGACTTTTTATATCTAAGGGAAAGGGAATGGCAAATAAAATTTTGTTTAAAAATTCAGCCGAACCCGAGTCCATTCCTGACGGCAGAATCGTATCCAGCAGTTCACTAAACATCTGTGCGTATCTCGGCTGTTCAAGCCAGCAGTCAGTCACATGAACATGCCACCCAAAGGGCTTAATATATTCCCAGACATTTCCTTAGACAGATCAATCCATATATAGAAATATTTCACATCCGGATGAAAAACAAATGAGGAAAATTGAAGTTCCTGCTCCAGTCATTAATAAGTGTCCAGGAGCGTCGATTTATCCCTCAGCTGCTGTACATGACGAGGTGACGAGATTGGAAGTGGTCAGTTGGAGCTGGCTGTGATGGATTTGTCAAACTCCAGCTCCAGAGGCGGGATAGAGGACTGCAGGCTGTTGTAGCACGCCTTACACACACGACTCGGCTCGAACAGCTGCTGACTTGGCACTGGGATTTTCTGATCACAACAGCTGGCACAAAACACATTACCACAGTTCCTGCAGACAGAAACAAAGGGACAATGTGAGAGGCAGGTTAAACTGCACTCATGAGGAAATGCACGGCACATTGCATTAAGTTCAAGGCTCAGTCAAAAACTAATGCTGCAATACAATTGGTTTTATTTTCTTGTCCATTACATGCATGACATATTCTTAAAAAAAAAAAACAGCTGGCAAATGTTCAGTTCCCTCTGAAAATACTCATTGATAAATACATTTCTTTTCGCATTTGCATCTGGATTTGAGGAAAAAAATTGAACATAAAACAACAGAATGTCAGATTCAGCAAATTAAAGCATTAAAGCATGGCCCCCTTGAGTGACAGACTTTCCTGAATGTCCTGCAAAGTTCATCTAAATTACAACGTATGAACAACGTATGGTTCTGTAGAGACTCCTCAATTATTTTTGCTGCTTCAATTATCATTTACAATCATTAGAACAGAACAGCAAAATACCCAAAATACCCGACTCGTGGTCCAAAAAAACCAACCTAAAACTGCCTATTTTTATCATTTAATTACACATAAAATGTGTCCTCAAAACACTTTGATTTCTTTTTCAAACTCAGCTGAACACATTACCCTTAAAAAAAGCATGTAAAGATAAATCCATACAGTGTACAGTACTGTGCCGCTATAGCTTCTTCAATGCTAGAATATAAAATAAGAGATGTTACCGCTATACAGTATGCACTGTCATTCATTTAATTTGGACAGTAATCAGTTCAATTTACATTTCATTTACATTTACGGCTTTTGGCAGACGGCCTTATCCAGAGCGACTTACAACTGAGCAATTGAGGGTTAAGGGCCTTGCTCAAGGGCCCACTAGTGGCAGATTGGTGGTGGTGGAGTTTGAACCCATGATCTTCCGGTCCAGAGTCCAACACCGTAACCACTGGGCTACACCACCTCCCTCAATCAATAAGATATACTGTAATCATTCAGTTGAATAAAAATGCAGTATAATGTATACCAATGATTAATTTATGTGAAAGACTTAGAATTCAAACATGAAAATTGCAGAGGATATTTGAGGTTTCCATGAACAATTATGAGTTAAGTTCTAAGGAGAAATCCGTGAGGTCACAAACTCTGAACCATGACTTTTATACATTAATCATCCCGTTCCATAAGCAGCCATGGAAGCCCAACCATCACATTACTGCTACTAGGCTTGACCAGTGAACACGAAACTATCATTTACATTATGAGCAGATCCTTTTTTCTCAATGCACTGATGAATATTAATCTTGGTTTCAGATTCAGGCAGATAATCATGATTGTAAAGTGATTGAGGTTGTTGCTGATGTCTGTTGTATTGGTTTACATCACCTGCTTCTGTTTTGACAGAGCTGTTTAATGTCTGGTTATTATTAAATGAATGATTTCTTTCCTTTTTAAGGACATTCCCAGTTGTTGTATTGGATACATGTATGTTCAGTGCTTATAATATCCATCTAACAGGGCACAGCTGGCAGTCACGTGTGTCGAAATCTGTAGAAACTGTGTTTGTGCTGAAACGAAAGGTGCCATGGTCTAAACTGTGTACTAAATCAAAACTGATATTCGGCTATTCCCATATCTTTTCATCTCAACTCCAAATGCCTCTAGAGTGTAAATAAATAAATAAATAAACATACTTTCAGAGGGAAATGCAGTAAGTGCAGTTTCATGCACATTTAACAGAAACCCATTTTAGGATAATTAACAAATAGCAAGGAGGAAGGTGCAACAATTCCACAACTCTCAACAATGCTGTAAGTAGCTGAGGCCAGTCATGAAAAACAAAAAAATAAGCATGCACCATCTCGGATCATTGTAAACAAATATTCATGCACACTGTCTTTACACGATACACACAAATCACAAGAGTCTACATGCGCTCTCACACCTCTCCATTGGCTTGTTTGGGACTTTTTACAAATGACACTGATATTACTGTACACTATCGACTTAATGAAACTTTACAAAATGTGAAAAATATGAAATGTGCTGTACATGTGAAATTGTTCTATAACAAACAAAGTTAAAATGACAGATCCTTAAAAGGACAAACAATAGGAGTACAATTAAGTTATATTCTAAAAGAAAATGCTTGACTCGTGATAATTCATTGTTTTCACTATTTTTAGCTTCATTCCTAATCAACGTTTGTATTTGGATAAATTTGTCTGACTCATGGAATGTCTGTTAATAACTTTTGTGGTTTTGGGGATTCCATACAAACACAAACGCTGAGAGTATCCACAAAGTCCCCACTCATTTTCATTGGCACATAATCTACTGTCTACTGCAATATTTAATATAGAATTTTAGTCTAAAGATGTAGTAATAACAGAGACATTAACCAAAAAGGAATGAAGTCTTCACTCTAAAACAGCATTGGATTACATGGACAGTAAAGAGGTGATGAGAGAAGAAAAGTCAAGAAGAGAGAGTGGGTGTCTTTTTCTCACCAGGCCTCCTCCACACACTCCTTGCTTCTGTGATGGAAAGAGGGGGGAAATGAGGAACCAATGCTAAAAATGCATTTGAGCCATTGCAATCTCTTCAGGGATAAAAGTGTCGTAACCGGAATTTCTGTTAATAGACCCAATGTAGTCAATAATGTGGTGTTTTCCATTAGCTGTGTGTTCATTTAGTCACAACCATGCACACTGACATTTACCTTTTACTCAACACTCCTTTTGGTGAAACCAGTCTGATCTGTTTTAAATGTGATCACTTATCACCAAAATACAGATGAGGATCAGCAGAACATTTAGAGAGTAAAAAATAATGCAAGAAAGGCCTGACTTTAACTTACCACAACACGTGTCCTCATTTGCATGTTTTTTTAGTTGAAAAGAAGGTTTGGGGCTGATGATGATCATATGAATAAATAAAAGACTCGTGTGTGGAGAGTAATATCTTTTCACATCAACTGATTTGAGTAAGAAAAGTGTCTTGTGACAAAACTGATAGGAACATTATAGTCAGAAGAAATCCTAGTGCTTTGGATTCTTAAGTACATTTGATGGCAAATACTTTTGTACTTTTAAGTGAAAGTGTAAAGAGAGCACTTTTACTGAAGTAATGTTTTACAGAGTATATTTCTACTTTAACTCAACTACATGCTTTGTGTACTTTTACTGGAAATGTCTTCTTGAGTTTTTGGATTTTTAGTTTTCCTCAATATATTTATTTGCCAACAAGCCATTCATTCATTCATTCATTCATCTTCTACCGCTATGTCCGATCTTCCCTCGGGTCACGGGGAGTCTGTGTCTATCTCAGGTGTCTATGGGCATTAAGGCAGGATACACCCTGGATGGAATGCCAACCCATCGCAGGACACACACACACACACACACACACACACACACACTCACATTCACACACACATTCATACACTAGGGACAATTTTCCAAGGTGCCAATCAAACCTACCGTGCATGTTTTTGGACCCGGGGGAGGAAAACTTTTTTGGACCGGGGGAGGAAACCGGAGAACCCGGAGAAAAACCCCCTGAGGCACGGGGAGAACATGCACAAACTCCACACACACATGACCGAGACGGGAATCGAACCCGGACCCTGGAGGTGTGAGGCGAACGTGCTAACCACTAAGCCACCGTGCCCCCGCCAACAAGCCATAACAAATGCAATTTGGTAGATTAAATAAAATAGTGTTGATGAATAAAATCAGATGATCATTAAATCTACCTGAAAATTGTGTATATTTTAGGCCTGTGTCTTTACCTGCAGTGATGTTTCCTGGTGACCAGCCAAAATCCTCTCTCACAGCCGTAACACCATGCTGCCAAATGATCAGGGTACCATCGTGTCACCTGCAGTATAATGATCATATCATTTTTGGATTCATATTTTGCTTTCATTATGAAACGATTTTTTAAAGTATCATCTTTCATTATTTGTTTAGATGAAATTTGTATTCAATTAAAAATAATGTACATTTTGACTAAATTGATATAAGTATAAACAGATATTGCAAGTTATGTGCAAGAGAACCTAGTATTGGCAGAAAATAAAACTGTCATAAAGAATTGTCCCATGAACTGTGTCCTTTCCTTTATAATCAAATACCTCCTATAAAATATAATAATCAGCAGCAAAACTAATATAAACTCGAAATACCAGAGCATTATTCACAAAGATAAAATGGTATTTTGCTATTTATTAGCAGAGATGGACCTCCATTTTAGCTTCACTTCAGATTTCCTGTTATTCTGTCCTCCTTCGCTCTCCTATTTATTCAGTGCCAAATCCATAAAGCATACATTTTCCCATATTACTCTCATCCCATTGATATGTTTTATATCTTACACATTAATAATGCAGCCTGATGAGGTGCCATTCATCCGGACACCTGCAGAGACGCGCTTACTGCTATTGAAGATGGCAACACAAAGACGAAGCCTAATCTTTCCCGTCACATTACTACACATGATACCACACAGACCTACAAAGAATTCCACACACACTATATGGATGGCCTTATTTGGAAAGGCTTACACTTACTGAAAACTGTCTACTTACTGTCATTACTGAGTGGATACCTTCCCATGGATACTATAGAATTAAACCTAAAGAAATAAATAAAATGAATAAATAAAAATAAAAACCTTTGGTGCCCACATTGAGAATTTGTTCAAAATGCTCAGAACTGGTGGATTTTAGTGGATGCAGTAGTGGATGTGTAACAAGTGTTTATGTTTATGTGACAACTGTATCTGAATTTGTGAGTGATTTGTGACACTGTAATTGTTCACTGCTTGATGTTATTCATAAATAACAGAAGAGTTTAAGAGTCACTCTGAGTTGCTAAATTAGTCTAGAATTAAGGATGTTAAGGATTGTACAGCTCCGGGTGTATTTTCAGGTTAAAAAAATAAATAAAAAAGGATGGGGTCTCCTCTTTTGCGTAAAGATCTAGCGAACGGAATACACAAGTTTTTTGAATACAAGTTTTTTGTGCCCTAAAACTACATAAAGCCCATCCCTATGCATCCTTATTTCATCATTTTAAAGAAGTTCCTTCACTAGATATATATATATATATATATATATATATATATATTACGACAGACAGACAGACAGACAGATGGATGGATGGATGGATGGATGGATGGAGGGATGGATGGATGGATGGATGGATGGATGGATGGATGGATGGATGGATGGATGGATGGATGGATGGATGGATGGATGGATGGATGGATGGATAGATAGATAGATAGATAGGATAGATAGATATAGATAGATAGATAGATAGATATAGCTGTAGCAGTGTGCTCACTGTCTTTTCACAATCTCTCACTGATCATATTTACTATTCAGAAAGCACATATAAAGAACAACTAAAAGCAGTCTAATCAAAACATGTAGCTTGTGCTTTTAAAAAGAAAAATCTCTTTCATCTCTTTATCTCTGTCATAAAAAGTCTGAATTTGCACAGATATTCTTCTGATTGATCAGTTTAATAAAACACTTTGAAACCCACTACAGAGATTAGAAATAAAGCACACAATGTTGACATTAATTTCTTCTCATACACTACACTACCTCTGTGTCCTGTTTCTCCACCTGCTCCCAGCTGGTCTCTGAGAAGAGCTCTGTGCTGCAGCGTGACAGGCAGTTTGGGTCCAGGTTAAAGTCCGAGTCTGCGATTGATGTCTGACAATAGAAGAAGAAATAAAAATGGCAAACAAATTAGCAACGGGGAAGTACTAAATTACTTTCTGGTCTTAGAATCATATGTAGGTTCAAGATAATAAATTCTGCTATTCTTTTTACTACTGATCTGAAAACGGATATAAACTGATATAGAAGATATAAAAGCTGAAACTAAAGATTAGACTCCCTTATGTAAACAAACAAACAAACAAAAAAATGCACACCATTTCATCTCCCAGGTCTCCATTAAGGCAGTGCTGTGCTGTGTTGGCATTCTGGCTCTGCAATCGGCTCCACAGCTCCTGCACCTGCCTTTTGAGAGCTTCAACCTCCATCTGGTGGCCGGCCTCAATCTGGCGCAGACGCTGCTGCACAACATCTGTGTGCAGTGTGAGGCCATCGTCATCGAGGTGGCTACGGCCCGAATGCATGCAGCGTTGAACAGAGCAGCTACAGCTGGCCAGAGAAAGCTGGCGACTCTGAAAGGGCTGGTTGAGGGGTAGACGGATCGGGATCAGAGGAGTCATCATTACATATGGAGTGGGGTGGTTTAGCGGAAACATCAGAGACAGAGAAGTCACTAAGGGATAGCTGTTTGCAGGCACCATTTAGCATTATGGGAGCAATTTGTGCCTCAGGCTCTGGCTCACGGCTATGATCGAGGCATTCATGTTTGGGATCTGCAGGAAGTGAAATATGCATAAGATTCTCTGATTGAAAGGAAACATCTTCAGTAAGAGTTTCCGTGGAGCTTTCTAGAAGAGGAGGATGTTTCTCAGCTCCCTCTGTAACAGGCCTGGTAGTGTTTGGAAACGGACACAGACCGCTGAAATCTCTACTAACCTTTTCACTACAGTCATTCCTGGTGGCAATGGAGGGAGAATACATAGTATTAAAAGTGCTACCTAGATGTAGTGCCTCATTTGTAGTGTGTGTGCCTAAAACTTTTTTCACAAGCTGGACTGATTCCTGATTGTCCGAGGCTTTCACATCATCTGAGCCTTGAAGTAACTGCATGGTTGAATTAGATAAGTTTCCATTCTCCACTAAACTGTGAGCATCAGTGAGATTTGTCTCATCAGGACTTTCAACATTGTCTCTTTCAGCATAACTATCTTGAGGCACCTCAAAACCATTAGCAACACCATTTTCCTCAAATACAATCAAATCTGCATTGGTGCTGGTTTGATTCTCAGCATCATTCGAAATAACAGGATTAATGATTTGCTCCGCTTTAGCATCTCTGAGGCTGTCTGCAGCAGCCTCCTGCAAAATATTCTCTATTTGTCCCATTGCCATAGCCACGGAAAGTTCAGCCTCCACTCCTTCACCCAATGGCAACCGTACAAGGCTAATATCTTGGGAACATTCCAAGTCCTGTGTTTCTTTCTCCGGTGTAGCCATGTTAAGTCCAGCTATCAAGTGTCCGTTTGACCATCCTGTGTCCTGCAGCATGGTGCCATCAGCTCCTGCTACTATGCTGAGTTCCAGTGATCTGCGATGTTCTTGCCACTTCTCATTCAGGTTAGGATCACTGGAACGTCTGTTAGAAGGGAGGGAATTTCCTTCACATGCACTGGGCAAATTATCAAAAGATCTGGTTTTGGGACACCTAAAAAAAAAAAAAGAAATGTTTTTGTATTTTAAACACAGATCTTAACACCAGTTAAAAAACAAGCATACTGAAGCTTATACTAAAAGTCAAATGTAAAACTTTTGAAAATCCTTTTAAGACCATAAGAAAGAACTATTTTGCATCATCAATCACACATAAATAAGCGATCCCGAAATAATTTTATTTCAAGCCATGTATCACTAAATTTGTACTTCCGCATAGCTGAAACAAAAAAATCTGTTTTACACGTGTGTTACAATCCAGAATGAGATGTGCACAAATAACAAACAACTGGCTGTTGAATTTGTAGTTCTAATACAGTGAATTAGGTTTAAACTAGTGAAAGAAACTACTACATCAACACGGAACCCCCCAAAAAACCCAAAACTACAAAAAGAATGACATCAACATGGAACCTAAAAACAAAACTATATCAACACAGACAAAGACTTAAAAGACACGGAATTTAAGACTTAAAGTTTCAAGACTAGCACTGTTTAAAGGAAAAAAAACTGTAAAAAAAAAAAACATTTACTGTCCAGAAAGTATTCACAGCACTTCATTTTCTCTGTGGAGAGAAAGAACCACCATCGCTACAGCCTTCCACAAATCAGGCCTGTACAGTGTCCAGCCAGAAACCACTCTTCATTAAAATGCACATGACAGCCTGCCTAGAGTTTAACAAAAGGCACCTAAATATCTCTCAGACCGTGAGACTCTTTGGCGTGAATGTCAAGTGTCATGTCTGGAGAAAACTAGGTACTACAGTATGGTACAAGTATGGTAGAGGCACAATGATGCTGTGGGGAGATCTCGATGACAGGGTGCGTGTGTGGTCAGAATAGCATCAGCTCCCGATGTACACAGGAGGATGTCTTTGCCAGACTGCTCCCTGTAACTGTGTGTGCAGACTTGTGCTGCCATCTGTTGGCATCCCTCAACAATCAAACATATCTACTCCCTGCTTCAGGGTTATGGTGACCACAAGTCTTACCTGACCAAAGGCTGGTCTTCAGAGTTGGTACCAGACAGAGAGTAGGAGACACAGGAGTCATCATAGGGTGTTGCAGGAGATGAGCTGGGCAGATACACTGCAGTCCACAGCATCAAGTTACGCACATGGCACACGGGGTGTAAAACCTAAAGATATCCCACAGGAAAAAAACAAACAACAACAAATGGGACAACTCAAGATAAAACAAGGGTAATAAAAACACTGGGCCGGGGAAAAACAATTTAAGTATAAGAAACAGAAAGAGAGAATGAGATGTTAAAAATGGTGTAAAAACACACAGTCTCAGAGTTTGCTGAGAAGAGCATGTTTTTGAAGGATCGGTTATCCGGACGCAGCAGAGACCACACAGAGAAGGTCCTCTCCTGGATGTGTTGATCTTCTCTTTCCTTCGCACTGTTACACAAGAATGTGCCAAACAAACACGAGTATGTGTGCTGCACCAGCTTCACCTAGAAGAAACACACAAACAAACACACACACACACACACACACAGTTAAGAGTGGTTACCAGCTCTTTGATATAACCATGTTCCACAGAATATAATCTGAGACCGAGTGTGCAGACCAATAATCCATAATAAATCTAAGAAAGACTGCTCCCTCGTACTAAATGCTATATTTTTTCATTTGACACAAGCAGCAATCATTTACAGCATGACAATTACCAAAAAGGCCTCATTAAACTCAAATGAGCAGGGGAACTGTCTCTGGAGCTGGTGAACACAGTCCAGCCACTGCAGAAACACTGGACATCTCTCATTCACGTCTTCGGCATTCTCTCCATGTCCACAGCGATCAGCAAACTTATGCCCAAAGTCCAGCCATTCCATCTCAACCAGGACTTGAAACCCCTAGATATCAAAATCACATGTCTGTCATGCAATTTCTATCATTCCTGTTAATTGATCTGCTTTCTAATACTCCATTAATCTCACTGTATCATTGTGAAGATCTTCACAAGGATTCTTGGGTATTAAATATGCATCTAACTGTGATAAGACATACTTTCAAACCTTTTATATTTTGTCTCTTAAAGCTCAAGAATGTTGCAGCTGAAGAAAACCTCTAACATGGTGCAACTACATAGACATGGGTGTCTGTACACATAGCGCATACACAAGTTATAGCATTCTATTCATCCATACAAGTTAAAAGTGCATTTAAAGATAGTAGAAAACAAATCCACTGAAACACCTGATTACGACAATTTATTAATTTAATATTTAATAAATAATACATAGATTAGGCCTCAAAAAAGCTTAAAATATATGTTTCTCTATGTAACATTATTTGAATATTAAAGTTGTACATAAAGCACCTACTCATTGCATTCGTTTTTGTCTCATTTAAAGGGAATCTTCGGTCATAAAGCTGAGGCAGACATTTAGTAAATCCTAAGCTCTTAGACCTTATAAGCAATTGAAAAACTTGAATTCCTTAAACACCTGACACACAGCTCACCTGTATTGTGCGGTAGTAAGGGTCTAACAGAAGTTTGGAGAGTGCCACTATCTGTGGAGTGCGATCCCAACCATCTGAACAATGCACTAGCACAGGCCTGTGGTCACGATCTACAGCATTTACCACTAATGAAGCAGCCTTTAGCAGGAGAGACAAATGCTGCAGCCACTTTGTGCTTTCCAGTGCAGACAACCAGCTAAAGACACACAAAAATGATCAAAACACAGACACTTGATATGACCGAATGCATGTAGAATGCATGCAGACAACAGACTGTGAGATTTACAAAACATCTTGCCAAAAATGGAAGCATGGAATTCCTTTTTTCTGTCTGTTTACTGAAAAAAAAAAAAACGAGGGCCCAAAAAGGCGTGACCCAAACCTGTTCCACTACCACTCACGCTTCAGTTTTAGGCAGAATTGAGCACTTTTTTGTAGTCTTTCTAATAACAAGGTGGTGCCTAGTTCCTGCTAATGAGAAAGCATCCCCAGAACACAATGCGACCACATTCCACTATAGGATTATGTATAGGATTATTAGGATAAGAATAACTGATTTCGCTACATATACTGCTTTGAATTGTGAACAGGAAGAACTATCTTGGCCACATTTAACCAAAGTTCCTTCTCCTTCATCGCTCACTTCGTGCTTCATTTATACTCCAGATGTAAATATTTGGTAATAATCCAAATGATCTCTCATATCTCCTTCCTGTTAGAGATCTGAGTTTTGCGGGACAGGCCTTTCTTAGCAGTACCTGAGCAGAGTGGTGCACTTATTAACAAGCCAGTCATTATTGTATATCATTGCATACTTTTACATAATCTTTTCTTATGCATTACTTTCTATCCTAATTACATTTCCTTCAGATTCACAGTGTAAGATCAGTGATCTTTTAACAAGAAGATTTTATCCAAAAAACATAACAGCACCTTTAATGATACACAGGTACTGCAGATGCCAACGATAAAGTATCTGTGATCATATCAACACACACACTTTCAATGATCTAACATAGCAGCTTCCACGTCCTATTGAAAGAAAGATATCTTTTGAGATTACTGTCAGGGATCTGAATAGCACTGTATAAATCAAGGGGACAAAAATGTTGATGGCAAAGGAAATATGAGTAGATCAGAATTTTTAGATGCGGTCTGACAAATGCAAACTATTAAATTTTTTTTCTATTTATATAATTGAATTTAATTTAATTGATTACATAATGTAATAAATGTTATAATAAACATATGTTTTTTTAAATGTAGGTAGATGTTTACCTGTACATTTTAAAAGCAAAAACAAAACAAAAACAAAGCTTTTTTAACAATGTTCTGTAAAAAAAAATAAATAAATAAATAAAATGTATTAAAGATCGACTCAATCCTGTGCACAGGAAAACGTACTTGGCAGGATCAGGCATCTGGGCACAGAGGAATCGCAGAGACTGGAAACTCTTGCGAATGGAATGGATGTTAGCCATGCCCATAAAGAGCACTTCACAGTTAGGGTAGTATTCTATAATCAGAAAATGATGCTTTAGAAGTTAATTAGGTTTTCAAAGAACCAAAACACTCAGACAACAGCTTTCAATTGCACTGAATAAATAATGAATAATTAACAAATAATGATATACCATTTCTTTGCCTCTGTAGTGTCATACTTAATTTAACTGAAAGTATTGCTTATTTTTGCATCTTTCTGTTGAGAAGGAAAACCCTTACCTGGACACTCACAGCCTCCTCCCTTCGCTCTGTTGGCCACTGCAGCAGCATAAGATCGAGCATCCAAAATAAGGAGTTTTTGTGGTTTGATGGCCAAAGATTCCACCTCTGAACTGTTTGTTATGGAGGAGTCTAAAGGAGAGCATGAGAACAATACACTATATCAGAAATTACAGGTAGCAAATGATGTGATTGCTTTGAAAGAAGATAGCATTGATAATAACCAAAGTCAACATCTGGGAGATTGGATCCATTCTGGTAGTCATGGGAGAATGCGTGATTTGTGAATGTTTTGGGTGAGTAGCTGTCCACAGTGCATGCCCTGGCAATAGACTGCACTAGGTGCTCATCATCTGCGTTCCTCCAGCCCCACCAGCTGACCTCTGGTTGGCTGCAGCGTGCTATCACTGCTCCCGTGCTTTGGTGCCTGCAGGTGGTCCAAGAGAGACACCAATAAATCTGAGACCTCATGATAGTGCAACTGAAGTAGTGTAAGAAATGAAATAATAAAATTGTAAAAGCACATGTTGCTGACTATCCGTTCATATTGCATTGTTCTGAAAGCTGCTTCACATGTTCTAAGAGGGTAGCTGGTCTGATAGTGATTATTAAGAGACTTAATGTGTTTGTTAAAGCAAAATAATTATGATACAACCTTAAATGATTACGACACATCATCATAATGATATATAAACTAGGCTAAAACTGTGTTTTATTTATTTTAGATATTGACATTCTTGCTCATTCTAACAACTCTTTAAAGACCAACCTGTAAACCACAGTGGGAAACCTCTTCCAGGAGCGGAAGGCTGCCACGTTCTCCAGCTCCTTTTCGGTGATCCAGGCTGGCACAATAAGTTGCTGAGGGTAACTGGAACATAGTCTGGTAGCACCAGACGGAAGTACGTATTAGACATTTGTAGATAATTAACTAATCACAAATCGTGATAACACAGTAGGCAATTTGACTCAGCAGCAAGTGAAATGGATTCTATCAAATTACAATTAATAAACAACTCACTTGTATTTATCATTGATCTTTGATATCCTCCATGCATTCTGAGTATCAAAGCCCATCCGCTCCACCTCACTGTCAATCCACGAGATAACATAATCTCCTAGTAAGTAAAACGTGGTTTAACCAAAGACAAATGTGTGTAGAGGAGAGAAAAGGCAAAGATGCATTTATAATACAAAATAACAACTAAAACATCTTAAGGCCCAATAAATTCTGCTTTTTTCCTACATTTATTCTGAAAATAGAAAACAGGTGAATCCTACAACCTTTGTAAAATACACCACATAATTAGATTTTATTGTACACACTGAATGAGGGGCAGTACCTGGTCTGAACAGGTCACTGTGCTGCTCCTTCTCACTGCTGTTGGAGTCCATGCACCAGGCATGAAATGCAAAACAGAAAAGCTCTTCCAGCTGAGAGGGTGGTCGAGTCGCCAAGGAAAGCCGCTTCAGCCACTCCTGACACTGCTCAAATGTGTGGAACTGACACCTGTAATGAAACACAACACACATCTCAGTTACATGTACACTCATCTCAGTTACATGTACACTCATCTCAGTTACATGTACACTCATCTCAGTTACATGTACACTCATCTCAGTTACATGTACACTCATCTCAGTTACATGTACACTCATCTCAGTCACATGTACACTCATCTCAGTCACATGTACACTCATCTCAGTTACATGTACACACATCTCAGTCACATGTACACTCATCTCAGTCACATGTACACACATCTCAGTCACATGTACACACATCTCAGTCACATGTACACTCATCTCAGTCACATGTACACACATCTCAGTCACATGTACACTCATTAGTCACATGTACACTCATCTCAGTCACATGTACACACATCTCAGTCACATGTACACACATCTCAGTCATACATGTACACACTCATCTCAGTCACATGTACACACATCTCAGTCACATGTACACTCATCTCAGTCACATGTACACACTCATCTCAGTCACATCATCTCAGTACACACATCTCAGTCACATCATCTCAGTACACTCATCTCAGTTACACATCATCTCAGTACACACATCTCAGTCACATGTACACACATCTCAGTCACATGTACACACATCTCAGTCACATGTACACACATCTCAGTCACATGTACACACATCTCAGTCACATGTACACACACATCATCTCAGTCACATGTACACACATCTCAGTCACATGTACACACCTCATCTCAGTCACATGTACACACATCTCAGTCACATGTACACTCATCTCAGTCACATGTACACACATCTCAGTCACATGTACACTCATCTCAGTTACATGTACACACATCTCAGTCACATGTACACTCATCTCAGTCACATGTACACACATCTCAGTCACATGTACACTCATCTCAGTCACATGTACACACATCTCAGTCACATGTACACTCATCTCAGTCACATGTACACACATCTCAGTCACATGTACACTCATCTCAGTCACATGTACACACATCTCAGTCACATGTACACTCATCTCAGTCACATGTACACCCATCTCAGTCACATGTACACTCATCTCAGTCACATGTACACACATCTCAGTCACATGTACACTCATCTCAGTCACATGTACACACTCATCTCAGTCACATGTACACACATCATCTCAGTCACATGTACACACATCATCTCAGTCACATGTACACACATCTCAGTCACATGTACACTCATCTCAGTCACATGTACACTCATCTCAGTCACATGTACACTCATCTCAGTCACATGTACACACATCTCAGTCACATGTACACACATCTCAGTCACATGTACACACATCTCAGTCACATGTACACACATCTCAGTCACATGTACACACATCTCAGTTACATGTACATCATCTCAGTACATGTACACATCTCAGTTACATGTACACTCAGTACTCACATCTCAGTCACATGTACACACTCATCTCAGTCACATGTACACTCATCTCAGTCACATGTACACACATCTCAGTCACATGTACACTCATCTCAGTCACATGTACACTCATCTCAGTCACATGTCACATGTACACTCATCTCAGTCACATGTACATGTACATGTACACTCATCTCAGTCACATACAGTACACTGTACACATCTCAGTCACATGTACACACATCTCAGTCACATGTACACACATCTCAGTCACATGTACACACATCTCAGTCACATGTACACACATCTCAGTCACATACACATGTACACACATCTCAGTCACATGTACACTCACTCATCTCACTCATCTCAAGTCACATGTACACTCATCTCAGTCACATGTACACTCATCTCAGTTACATGTACACTCATCTCAGTTACATGTACACTCATCTCAGTTACATGTACACTCATCTCAGTTACACATGTACATCTCAGTACACTCATCTCAGTCACATGTACACACTATCTGTACACGTTGTATCTCAGTTAATGTACACTATCTCAGTCACATGTACACACATCTCAGTTATCTCAGTATGATAGAGATTTAACCTGAATTGGTGGATGATAACACATGACCCAGTGATTACAGGCATCCTATACTGATTTCCCTTGATTTTGTTTGGGGGGGGGGGGGGGGGGGGGTGGGGGGGGGGGGATTTTCTCAAGATTCTTAAAATCTTTTGATGATATTTACTGTAGATCTTTGAACATTATAATTTAATGTGAGAGTCCAAAGAAAATCAGATGAAGAATATAAGACTATTTTTATTTTAAAGGACACATAAAATATTTGCATTTAGGAATCTGTTGCGTCTACCCATCAGGTTCATAGCAATCATTTGTTACATGAAAACCCTTGGCAAAAATTAGCTAGTTAGCTCAAATTAAGAACATCTCTCAGGAGGTAAAAAAAAAATAAATGCAAAAGATAATCAAGAGACATCTCACTAAAATAAATAAATACACTAAAAAAGAAATTATGCACATAATAATACCTGTAAAGTTCAGACAAATCTTATGCCGAGAGATAACAAAGATCACATCGCTCTAAAATGATGAAAGTGTGGAAGAGGACAGGAGAAAGCTTATCTTATGAAGGTGACATGCTTTGCTGTAGACAAATAGATTTCATTTCACTTACTGAATTCAGAATGTCCCAAGAACAAATATGACTGAAGTTAAGGCAGTAAAAGCATTAAAAGTAACCCAGTATCTGATGATGCCTGTCAGTGTCAGGAGTCTATAATTGCTACTGGTATTAAAAAAAATAACAATATACTTCCTGATTTTGTTAGGATGTTCCTTTAATTCTCATTTCACATTAATTACCACAACATTACATGACTAGGATGTACCTGGAAGCTGAAGCAAGGAAAAACACGTATGAATATGTATTATTCTAAATGCATATACTCTCTGACCTTATGACCTTGCAGTCCTTGCAAGTGATATGCAGCTGGATCATGTCCCGACATTCCACACTTTCGATTACCTGCAGAGGAACCTGTAAGACAGAGACAGAGAAAGAGAGAGTTATAGGGGGAGAGTAGAAAAAAAAATTTCAGGACAAAAAAATGCTTCTTTTTACTGCTTTGACAAACTTGCTGAGCTATCTAAAGCTTTCTGTCAAAAGAGTATTATATTCAATGTATTTTATTTAACTTGCTTAAAATGGCAGAATCTTAAAAGCCTGTCTTCAAAAGGCAGTGTTTACAAGTTTCTTCTTTATACCTGCAGAAAATGGCAAATTGTGTTTAAGCATTACGATCTCACACTCATCTCTTGCAGATGTCCATATCCTTGCACTGGCTAATATTCAAAGATGTGGAAACAGTAGTTAAAATGCCGACAAGTAGTTTAAAATGGTCAATTATGTCCACACAGTTTCACAGGAACACAGACAGAAGTCTTCTTCTCACTGAAATGTCATGACCCATACATATACATCTTAAATGGAATATTCAACCATTTTCAAACTTAAAAAGGACACACAGTGCAAAACTTCTATTCACAGGAAAAACAGATAGATGGTACAAACTGGGAAAACAGATAGAAACATTGCTGCTTGTTCTTTTTAGAGTCTCAATGTGTAATTTCCATGTTTGTTGCCTAAATCTGGCATTATATATATATATATATATATATATATTATATATATATATATATATATATATATATATATATATATAGGTTTATAAAGTGGATTTAGGAATAAATCTAGTAGTATAGCATGAAAGTCACCAGTGCAGCTCTAAACTAGGGATTGACAGACATCAACTTAAATGAGTATTGTAAACTATATATCAACACAACAGCCTTGCAATCTTATCAGAGGTCGTTGTCTAAGTAAACGAAATATGTTGGACAATATAAGTCATTTTTGTTAATGAATGAATTGAAAGATCGGAACAATTTGAAGTACAAACTGTCTGAAAATAGGGTAATATTTGAGTAAAAGGTTAAAGATATAACAATGGATCATTTATTTTTGGTGGAATGAATCACTTGTATAGACACCGATCACCAATAGGCTAATGAATGATTTTAAATATTACAGAATTTATTCACATCAACAATACAGGCTAGTTTCAATTCAATTCAGTTTTATTTATAAAGCGCTTTTTACAATGTGTCATCGTCTCCCCAAAGCAGCTTTACAGGAATACTTAATGTGTGAAAAGTGAAAATCAGTTTAGCACCACTAATTGTTTCTTGTTGAGCCGAAGCGACGGTGACGAGGAAAAAAAAAACTCCCTGTGAACAGGAAGAAACCTTGAGAGGAACCAGACTCAACAGAGAACCCCATCCTCATTTGTGGTTGTTTAGTGTTGTGTGTGTGGTTGAGGATGTTTGTTGTGTAGTGTGGAGTGTATTCATGATATTCATTGTGTTTCATTGTATATTCATTTTGTTTTACAGCTTTACAACAGAAAATTGTGCAGTAATGAGTCTTATAATGAGCAATGAATGAACTATATGAAAAGAAATCAAATGTATGATTTGGTTAAAAATGAAATGGTGAAGATTTCTACAATGTCAAAACATTTTGTATGACTCAAGAGTAGAAAACAAAAATTCCTTTTTTTTCTTCTGCCGAGTCAAACTGCCAAGAATGAACTTGCTCTTTGTTAAGGACAGTTATGGTGTTCTGGACACCAAAACCACACACTTACATTGACTACGGACGCTTTGAACTTGATGTGTAGGCGATAGCTGGATATGGCAATGATTGCATCCTCTGCTCTCCCTACGTACTGTGTAAACTCTCCATATAGCTCCGGGAACGGCACCTGCAACCAAAGATAACCATTACAGCAAACTATTCAATTAATAAAAACTGCATAATTGGCAAAAAAGCAATACATATTACAGTGAATGAAAGCTAACGTTGTATTCAAGAAAAATTTAATTTTTCAAAAATATCATTTCAAGAAGGTCAGAAGACACAGTTTTAACTCTGCATGTAGTGTTTTAAACATTTACAATCGTTATAAACAGCATTGAATCTTTTTCTGAAATGCCTAATAAGGTTAGTGAATATGGTTCAATTAGCCCTGGTGAAGAATCTCAACACGTGGAGATTTTCATTTACAATATTATGGTATGTCCAGGATAGCATGTATCCTTACAATAATACTAGGGCCATGAAAAGAAAAGAATAAAGGAGTACATACGACAGTGCCTTCACCATAATTATACAACAGGTACCAAACAGAACTCAGATCCAGTCAAAGTTACAGAAGGACACAATAAACACCAAGTCCTTAGAAAAGTAGTTACAGGAAATGAAAGACACAATCTAAATAGTGTTTGGCATGTAGGTGACATGTTATTGTAGATTGGGATACTTAATAATAATAATAATAATAATAATAATAATAATAATAATAATAATAATAATATTACAGTACTGAAGTATAACAATACTAAATAAATACTACATTTTGCTGTAACTCTTCAAACGTGTTCACTCTCACTGAATATAAGACACAATACTGTTGTATCCTCTGTTGTATTTATGTACATTGTGTTACTTTTGTTTAAACTTGATTATTATTGCTTGAACAGCAAATATGAGCATTTGACCTATGAGCTACATTTCTAGACATTATTGTATGATTTATGAAAGTCAACACACATTTATGATTTATTTTTGTATCTCATCCTTCCAGTACTGATGAATGTATAAGGGAACTACAGTATAGCATTTAAAATTACTGCCAAGATTAAAAAAACTGGGAGCTTTGTGTCACATGATACTATTGGCAGGGAGGGCACAGGAGATCCAGTG